>QANZ01050142.1:0-24907 GCA_003254925.1 Chamaecrista fasciculata | reverse complement strand
TTTAAATTTGTTGGACAAATTTAAAATTAAATTAATTGTTAAAAGGTTTACAATTAAAATATTAGTGAATAAATAAATTAAATAAGTTTCCTAAAAAGTAGGGAATTATTGATTTATTAAATTCACTAAAATTGGGAAACATAAGGATGAGGGTGGCGCCTCATTGTCTTTAATTTTATTAATAGAAATTGTTTTTATTAATTAAATAAAGATAAGATAAATATCTTTTGGAAAAGATATAGGATTTGAATTAGAAGATATTAGGGTAATTCTTTTATTCAAAATTGTTAGGAATTAGTTATAACTACCTAAGGAGTTTGGGTTGTTATAAAATTCCTCCAAAAACTCCATGAGAATTTCGCCTACCCCTTTCTTGGGATGGAAGATTTGATCTTGCATTTTAGAGTTTGGGTCTAGGCTAAAGTCGATTTTTATATTTAATTATTAAAGTAATATTTAAATTATAAAATCAAAATCTCATGACTCATTCCAACCAATAGGATTTGAGCAAATTAAGATTTGATCTTGGATAATCAAATTCGAATTGGGCCTATAATTTTGAATTATAATATTAAGTTTAATATTATAAATCAAAAGATATTTTGAGATATCTAAAAGATATCCCATATCTTAGAGATATCCTAATTGGATTAGGATTCCCTAAAACTAGGAATGAGAACACTATAAATAGAGGCACTAGGCGCCTATCTCAGAGATAACTCACAACACAGACCAATTCTTAGTCAGACTAAGAATTTCGCCTAGAGCATCTATATAGAGTGAAAAATCGCCAAGCCCAATCAATCTTGATAATCAAGAACACTTCTTGATTATTCAAGAATCATAGATTTAGTTCCCGTTTTCACTTGGGAAGAAGTGAAGGAGGCTAGCACCTAGGCATCTGCCAAACTGCTCGTGTGGATTACTGGTAGAGGAAGGACACTCTGTGGACTTCTCAAATTCGCGAATACGATAAGTCACCGATCAAAACTAGGTAAACATCTTTTCTAATCTGGTATAAACATAGTTAGTGGATCCTGGAAGGAATCACAGAGATAGCTTTTAGTTTTATTTGCGTTTTAGTCCAAAATTTTTAATTTCCTTCCGCTGCGCTCCCTCTGTGATTTCCCAACATATGGCGCCTTCTTAGGTGGGTCCCATGGGAGATTTGATCTCTCATTTTGATTCTCTAAGATTATGATTTGAATTTAAATTTAATATTATGGTAATATTATAAATTAAAATTCAAGTCATGAAGCCATTATTATTATAATTTAGAATTATAATAATACTCTAAAAATAATTATATATAGCCTAGGACTAGGCGCCTAGGTCAAGCATGTGAGTGAGAATTCATTTGTGCAATTTTCATCCTCCTTGTTGAGAGAGATAAAAATCGCCACCTTCAAAACCCTAGCTTCCAAGTGAGGAAATTTTTGGTTCTCAAGAGTTGAGAGGGTAAAATCGACTTGGCCTAAGAGTTAGGCAATTCGATTTGTGGTTGCCAAAAATTAGGGTTTGTGAGAGAAGGAAAGACAAGAAGGAGTTCTTGTGGGGAATTCTCCATATCGCCACTTTTGGAGTTTGAATCAAGAAGGAGTTCTTGAGTTCAAATACACTGTAGATTGGTCCCTGGTTCTTTTAGAGAAAAGAACCGAAGGCTAGCACCTTGGTGCCCGAAGAAACTGTTCGTGTGGATTACTGGCAGAAGGAGAACGCTGGGAGTGGGCTCCTTGGACACGCCTTGTTCAACCAATCGATTGAAACTCGTGAGGTATACCACTATCTTAAAAGTTTTAAATTCTACTAGCGGATCCGTTCGAGAATTTTAGGACCTAGCGTGTTTTATTTTAATTTTATATTTGCTTCCGCTGCGTCAGGCCCCTAGAATTCCCAACAATATTTGCTTTTAAGTTATTTCCTTTTCTATCTCAATTTCCTTTCTTTCCTTCTTCGGTTTGTATTAATAAAGTTATTTCCTTTTTAATTTTTGTTAGTTGAAGGCAATTTTATTGACTGCAATAATAAAGCAATTATTGTTTGATTGTAAATTGAATATCAAATCCCATGATATTAGGAACTAATTCTGTTTCTAATTCAGTTACTCATTATCTCTATTTTTTAGCATCTATTTTTTAAATTTCAAATGTTATTTAGTTTAAATTACAGATTACAATATTTTAGGAGATAGATTATTGCTTTTTGAATCTTCCAATATCTTAGGGATTTAGTTATTGCTTCCCTGTATACTCCTCTGTATATATATTATCCTTATAATCAATAAAGCATACATCTCAATTTCTATCCACTGTGTGCACCCTCTTAGATTGTAAGCATAAATGCTAACAGATTCTTGGCAGGAGATGAACATGTCGCTAGAAGGTGTGGCTGGAAGGTTCTTTTCTTATGAGAAGTCTAATATCATAGGTGGTAGAGTACAAAAACTATTGTCTGCTGCAAGCTTTGGTGAGGTTATTTTTTTTTTTGGTGAGGTTATTTAAACCATTGGTTTCTTACAAAATTAAAATTTTGTCCCAATGGTTATTTTTGCAGATCAAAATAAACTTTTGCAGTAAACGATTTTTGTCTGAATATATTGTTCATACTGAATGAGTAGTCAATGCCATGATTTTCCTGTTGGTTGTTTAAAGCATATTGCCATTAAAACCTTCTCTTTTATTGGCAATCTTGAGGTTTATCCTAATGGAAGGTATGTGGACATATATGTAGGGGTTGATGTGGTTAGAAAGAATATTTACTTATTTAGAGAAAATTCAGCAATTGAGTATACCAAAATAAATTCCTGACCTCAATCTTTGTGAAAATTACCGTCAAGCAACTCAGGTTTTCAAATTCATGAAATTGAAAACTAATGTATGTACAAAATTACTTGACTAACCATTGAGTTACTTAAAGCAAGAGACCTTTATGTTGATATTAACTTGACTAAATGATCCCTTTACTGTCATAAAGCTTTCCCTGTCCTCAATTTATGCTTCCATTTGAATCAACATAAGCCTAATTAACTTCTAGAAAGATCTATTCTTCTGTAGATTGCATTTGAATAAAAAATGAAATTAAGTTGATGCCAAGGAGTATGTGGGGTTGCTTTAGTTCCTCCTATGTTCAACCCTGTTTCAAAGAGGGTATTTATTTTTGGCAGGTCAAAGTTGAAAGTTCAAATGCATACACTAGAATAATTCTAATTACTAGGTTAATGAATTTGAAAGTGGAATAATAGGAACAACACTCATAATGTTCATGTCTTGCTTTCATAATCAGTTTAATGAATGAAAGGATAGAGTCATAGGTTTCATATGTGTTCTTGGATTTGAAATTCTTTCTCTTCTGTTAGTGAAGATCATGTCTTGAATTTTTAATTTGATCTTACTTTCTTAATCAGTTTCATATACAGCCTCTGCAAGTAAGTTATTCACTTTGTTTGTGTGTGTATGATGTGAATATGTGCAATAGTAATTGATTTCTTCTACTCTGAAGACTTCATTGAGAATAAGTTGACTTTCATGTTTACCATATTATTTCTTAACTCATGAAATACTTTTGCTCTTTTTTTTTTTCTTGAGAACATTATAGGAAGTTTTCAGATAAGCAAGGAATCTCCACATTGCCCGATTTTACTAGACTTTGGACTCACGAAGAACCTATCAACCACCATTAAGCAAGTTCTTGCAAAGATGTTTTTGGCGTCTGCTAAGGTATGTGCAGCAGGCTTTGGTGATATTTTAGTAATATGGAAACAGATGAAATGACTTCTTTGTAAATAGAATTTTAAAAAAGGCTATCATCAGAGAGGCACTCATATGTTTGGCAAAATTATATGATAAGCACTTTTATCAGTATTTGACAAGTAAGTTATATATGGTGAATCTTTTATGGAAAGAAAAAGAGGTGCATTTAACTGTCAAATTACAAAAAAAAAATACATATGTTTAAGAATATAAGTGAAAAAAGTTAGAGGTGATTATACTTCAAAAAGTATAACTATCTTTCAAAAAAATAACTTTCTGCTTCTACTTTTCAAGCCAAGCTTCAATAATCTGCTTTCTACAGCAGAAAAACTACTTCTGTCATTATTCAGAGCTTTTTAGAAGAAGCTTTATAAAATACCTCTTCTTTTTCTTCTTTTCAAAAGCTAACTTTTAAGAAAAAACGTCAGCTTTTCCATATTTAGAAGCTTGGCCAAACAGACTATTAGTAGTTTCCTTAATGCTTCTATCTTGATGATTTCAAATTGCTATGTATGAACAAAAATAGAGGACAGGGAATCCTCAAATAACTCCTAAAGATAAAGCTAGAGAAAAGAACAACAGGATTGGACTTCAGATAACTGCATTATTCCTCTTCAATTCTTCTGTGCATGTGAATGAAACTGCTCATAACAATATTCGTACATTAAATATAATATGCTCATAACAATATTTGTAACAATTAACTTTGTAATGTTTTGGTCAAAACTATTTTGAAGGTAGTTCTCATCGTGAGAGTGATGCTTTCTTGAGTGTTATTTGGGCTTGGAATAGGCATTTTATAGAGGACTTCATGTCATTATTTGAGGATAAATGTTCTTAATTTGTAATGATAGTTATGGAAGTATATTATTTCCATCAAATATCTAAGTTTTTTACTGAGAAAAATTCATGATTTTTTCATCTAAGTATATTATTTCCATCAAATATCTAAGTTTTTCTTATTTGTGATTATTCATGCATATTATTTGTGATAGGCTGGAAAAAGATGACCAAGGCAGCCATGGCATGATTTGCATTGCAGAATCCCAGCTCCATATGTCCTTATTAATTTTGAGCAGTGTTGGAGAAAAGCTGCATATGGTGATTAAATTGCATGTAATGAATTTTGTTTATGTAATTTCTATAGAGTCTACAGTTTAGTCTTGGGCAAGTATAGTATTGTAGCAAAAGACTTCCAGTAGCTTACAAATTAAGGTTAGTAATAACTATGTAATAATTATTTGCCATAGAAGGTGCTGTTCTGTTTTAGAAACTGTGGGTGTATAATTACGTGACTGCATTTCCTTTTTCTTTTATCTCCTTTGTCTCAAAATTCATACTGTTGTACTGTACAGGTTTCCTGTTCTTAAAATTTATAAGATAGTATAATTAGTGATCAAGTGAATTTTATTTGCACTTCAACGCAGTATTATGAGGATTCTCAATTACATAAATTGACAGGAAAAAAACCCTTGCAATGATATTTCTGCAATTTCTTTTGAAATTTATTTCTGCTATTAACTAACAATATGTCAGTATATACCTCTAGAAAAGATGTTTTCATGAATAAAACTATCATTGTAGGGCAGATTGGAATATTGTGGATATATGGATTTTTTTTAATTGGTATATGATTTGGTCCTGTTTGAATATTTCAGTTTATAAAATATGCATTTACCTTCTCATTATAAACAAATGAATTGGTGAATTAGCTTCTAACATCTTTTACTACTTGTGTGGACATATCTGACTTTATGCTTCTTACTTTCCAGGTGAAATTGATTTTGGCAAACTAGACTCTTATCAAATGGTATGTTGTAAAGTAGCTTTAGAAAAGTGCCTCTCAACTTTCTCTTTGTTGCAAATCCATAGATAATTGAGTATACTTAAGGCCATAGGACATTTGAGTGATGATGTTGTCCAAACTCAATGATTTATTCATGATATCATGATATAAACCAGAATTTACTTATAGGAGGTCCTTTAATGAATTTCTCTTTATGTCCTAAAATAAGTGTTACTTTATTTACTTAGTCAGTTCACTATTTTAGAACTAAATGTTACTTTGGAGACGCACTTTGCATTAATAGCAGTTTAGTCCCATTGGGTGCTTCAATTTTGGTACTGAATTATTTGAACTGCTTTTGTCATTATGTTTTTTTATCTATTTTGTAGCTGTCACCTATCATCTCATCAAGATGTTTTCATGAATAAAAATTTAAGAGATTTTGAAAGGGTAAGGTGGCCACTGCCAAGATTGTATCCTTTTATAAATGTTTTATGTTGAATAATGACCAAATGTAATTTTCTAATTAGCACTCATTGATTGCTACCTGAACTTGGTTTTTTATTTGACTAGGAGTCTAGGTCAGGTTTTTGGGTTGCCATTATTCTTATGCTAATAATTTTCCAATTTATACTTTCAAATTTGTATGCTTCATGAGTTTCTTCCTATGGTCAGATTTTGAATGTTAGAAAGAAGCTCATCATTGTCTCTTAATATTGAGGTTATTTTTAGTCTTTGAATATTATGTATTTGTTATAATGTGATTTGACTAAGATTGAGGGAGAATATAAAAGAGTAAGATTTGAAGACAACAATCTCTTTGCTTAAAGAAACTACAAATATAATTTTTGTAGAAACAGTAGAAGGAAATGGTACGATAGAGTTTAGAATGTATAGAACAAGAAACTGGTAGTGTTCTTTGGGATATGACAGAATCGCAGGTATATACAGCCATGACATGTTTCTTTATTCTGCAGCATGTCCAAACTCATGTGTGACAAGAGCCCCTCATGCTTCCACGTACGCCTCTTCAACTGGAACAGTGCCTGCAGCTTCTTAAGGTTGGATTTTACTTTAATTCTATCAAGAATTCTATTAAGAAAAATACTATGCAGTTGATATTATTTCAAACCTATCAAGTTAAATAATTAAGCTATTTTTCATATCAATTCTGTTCTTGATCTGTTTTGATTATTACTCTTTCTTTAATAGTATTGAATGAAAATAGCACAAAACACTGCTACATTAAGTGAGACATAGAGATAACTTTTTCAGTTTTCCTTTTTCCCCTAAATAACAGAAGGGGTATTTGTTATATTTTTAAAGTTCATGTACTGAAGTTGTAAATAACCCCTAAATCCTGATTAATATGGGGAAGGGGTGGTGGAGGGATTATATGCCTGCTGATGATAAACTCAACGATTAGTTTTATAAATTGAATGACAATCATTGGAATTGACGTTGCAAATGCTACAGATGCCGCTAGAAGTGCTTCTGATATTGTCCTCACTGAACCTGGGTTGAGTGTCATTATTACTGTTGTGCTCACTAGCAAAGCTATTTTCCAAAGGATGAAGAATTATACTGTTAGTTACCTTAACACATATTTTGATTGTTTTAGATGCTACTACAATATTTTGATTGTCTAATCTCTCAAATTTTGATTTCTAAATATCTGGCAGATTTATATATCACTAGAGCTTTTGAGAATTATATATCTCTCAAAAGAAACGATTTTTGGTATCCTTGGGCATCTTTGGTTATATAATTGCTTTACTAAAGATTGCTGTTGAATGTAATGGTATCAAAAGTGCAATGTAAACCATTTTATTTGATCGTCAGTTGCACGCACTGGGTTTATTTGTGCTTTTCTGAAAGTGTAATGTAAACCATTTTATTACTTATTGTTCAAGTGGAAGTAGGTGGTTTATTATTTTATTGAATTATTGTAAAGCTCGGCTTTCGGCTTTGGCCTAAGAATATAAGGCCTTCCTTTATGCCCTGTTAATGGCTTTCTTTATGCTGTGTTAATTGCCAATTTTAAAAAGACTTTGTTTTGCACAATAACAAAAATCATTGTTTTCTTATTTTCCAGGGATTTGGCATCTCTGATTGGCAAGGTATTGACAAAATTACAACACCACCTGATCATACTCGCCTAACATGATAATATTCTCTACATTACACAATTTCTTGGTATGTGAACTGAATACCTTTGAATTGGAATAGCTTCCTTCATTGTCATTGATAAATATGTTATTACCTTCAAATAGATCCCTCCAAGCTAGCTTCCTTCATTGTCATTGACAAAGAAATTTTTATTGACAAAGAAAATGTCATTGACAAAGAATGTGTACAGTGCAATCAGTAATCTCCCTTCATGTCTTAAAGTATATTTTCCACTTTACACAGCATAGATTTTTTAAATATGTATGACGAGATATTTTTAACTTAATAGTGACATCTTGCTTCTTAGATCTGACACCACGTATAAATAACACCAAAGCTGCTCTCCTGTGTAAGATGAAAATATCAATATCTACTCTTCACACTTTACCTGTGGACAATACATTGATATTTAGGGAACCAGATGCAAGTATGAAGAATCATTATTGGTATGCTGTTCTTTGCTATTCATATCGCATTTGTGAACTTTGTTATTCAAACCATAGGATTACTTTATCAGATTTTTTTTGTTTTGTTTCAAAACAATAGCTCCTTGAAGTCTTGAACTTGACGAGAATCAAACTGCCTTCTTACACCAGTTTGGGACATCTTGGGTCATGAAGCTAATTGCTGATTTAGTTACACTGTCAAAGCAACCAGCAAAATTTAAACCTTTTATGTTTTTTTTTGTTCCCTCATATAACTTGAGTATTAAGAATTTGAAGGTTCATGAGGCGATCAAAACCTGAGATCAATAGTGGAATATATTTGTTTAACTGTTTCTTTTTAGGGACTGTAATGGTACATACAATTTTATTAAATTCTGTATAAATTTCTGCAGGGTCACTTAGGCACTACCTATTACCATTTTATATGACCATAAATATGTGCTAAAGTGGGATTTTATTAGGCATAGACAACAAGGATGTGTAGTTGCATTGTATTAGGCAAGAAAAAGACTTGCCATTTTCCTTCTTGCCATTTCAAAAGACTTGCCTTAGTATAATATTTTGGTAGAAGTAGTCTTTTTTGATCTGTAACATATGCGAAACTGCTATACTTATGTTAGAGTTAATATAGCTGCAAATAAATTGCCATCAGTAATGTAACCTAAAGCAAAATGTTATATATATATGTAACCTGTATCCTGTATTCCCTTGAGTTAGTTTGACAAAATTCACAATTTTTATAATTAATAGAATGAGAATATTGTAAAACTCCTTCACAGTGTTATTGTGCAATTGTAGCTATTGTTGATTTTGTAGAAATTGTCAATCTATTACAAGTTACGTTCTGAGGATTCCCAATTATATAGATTCACAGGAAAACACCCGTGCGAATGCACGGGTACCAATAATGTAAATTGCCAGGAAAAAACCCGTGCGAACGCACGGGTCTCAGACTAGTTTTTGAATAAAGTAGAGAGCCCCTATATATCAAATATCAATAAAATTTTATTACTTTTTTAAAAAAGATGGACAAATGAAAAAAAAACATAAATAGATACAGAACAAGCTACGAGACATTGATTTGTTGTGTTATTATGTTTGTCTTTTTAATTATATTTAGTTTTACTAAATGCAACATTGAAATTAGATTTTGTAATTAATAAAAATTTGCTTTTATATAAATATTATATAATTATATATAGGTTAAGGAAGTGAAATGTGTAATAAATGTCCATAGAATTAAGGCGTGAGAACACGTAATTTTAGAAATAATGTAGAATGATAAGTTAGACTAGGAGTCTAGATTTTTTTAGAATAGGTCTCTGGGTTAGGTGGAAATCACTTTTAACTAGAGTTAGTAATTGGAAATTTGGAGTTATATTAGGATGTAGGAATATACTATAGCTTGTGGTAAAAATTTAGGAGCAAAGATAGTTCAAAATTTTATTTGACATTCTATTTTGGCACTGCAATAGTTGCAAGCGACATTCTTAAAAAAGTGAAGATTTTTGTTTTATTTGATGGTTGATTGAAGACACATTAAGCTCATATTTTAAAATTTTGCAAAATTTGAATAAATTGTTATTATTCAAAAAGATCATATCACAGAACATAGATGGTAAATAGACATACATAGAGTAAAATAGTCCCAAAACTTAATATTGTGGAGATTTAGTAGCTTCTAAAGATTCCCAACATAATATACTATCATCGAAGGGTCAATTCCAACAAATAAAATCAAGAAACAATGAAGAAGTTGATGCTTTTCGGACTTACTTCCATTATGGCCGAAAATGGAGAATGGAGGAGTTTGCCCAAACTTGTATGAGGAGGATGAAGGAGGATGAGGAGGATGAAGGAGGGAATTGGCGAAGTGGGAATCGTGTGGAATGTTTCAAGTGATTATTGGGTCATTTTTTAATTTTAGAAAGTTGAGGGGGAAGAAAAGGAATTATGATGGAGAGCCTTTGTTGTTGAAATAATTGAAATACAAAGAAAAGTTCAAATCTCTTCAAATTAGTCCTTAAAAACTTAAAATTTTAGAAATAGAGTTTATAGACATTATCTATATCATTAGCTTCATTTCGAAAAGTAGATTCCAAATATGTAATTTTTCTTTTTGAAAAATTTATCTATAAGATCTTTCAGTTCTTACTCGAAAGTGTTCCATCGCAGTGTCAAAATAAAAGAACAGATAAAATTTTAAATTTTATTTACTCCTAAATTTTTACCACAACCTTAATTAATAAAATATGGGGTTTTCAAATATTAAAATTAAAATTCTAAATTATTGACTTTACTAGTTTCTAAAAATTCTTAATATAGGCCTAAAACTAACCGAAAACTCTAAAACACTGAAGACTTCTAATACTACCATAATCTCCATTCTACAACCCAGAATCTCACAACCAAGATAGAGTGCAATCTCATTCAAGACTCTTGTATTCAAAACCCAAGGTATATTTAATAAACTCTGAATCTACTGAATCAAGTTATAAAGCTGGTGTGAAGGGTGACATCCTTTCTTGACAAGAGTCACAGTAAGAGAATCACTTTCCCACTACAATTTGTTTATACATTGCGTCCAAGCCACCTCCAACCCCACCAGCATACCCCATGATTCCGCAGAGAGGACCGACCCCAAACCAAGGCATCTCATAAAACCCACGATCCACCGGCCCGAGCTGTTGCGAATCACACCACCACACCCAGTTAACGTTCCCTCAGTAGTACAAGCACCATCAACATTACACTTAAACCAGTCATATTCTGAGAAGCGCCAACCGACGAGAGTCTCACCCCTACCCACTTTCACTTTGACAAACTACTCTGTGCCAAAAAAATGTTACAGGTATGTCTCCAAATGAAAGAGGCCATCTGCTCTTTATTTTTTGTGGAGTTAGAGAAAATAGACTTATTTCTCTCAGCCCATAAACACCACAAAGCAACGCTAAAAATCGTGGGCCAATTGATGTCCTTCAGACTCTCCTTGCTACTAAGATTCATACCGAGCCAAGAACTGACATCCTCACTAAAGAACGCGTCCCATTTATGCTGAGGAACTAGATTCTTCCAAACCTACATCAAAAGGGTACAATCATGAATGGCATCCAAAGTAGTTTCTTGCATGACATCACAATGACTACACAAGGGGGAATCAACCATGTGTCTCCTACAAGGTTATTAAAACTGGACTGGCCATTGAACCGGCCGAAGGAGGGGTTGAAAGTTCAATGGTTCAACCAGGGTCCAACCGGGGTCGGACCGTTGACAAATAAATAAATTAAAAATAATAAAAAAACCTATATATGATAANTTCCAGCTTAAAGGCGTTGTCAGGTAGGATTTCAGTAACCCTGTATGGCCCTTCCCAATTTGGTCCCAGCTTTCCATGTCTAGGATCCTTTCGATTGTTTTCCACAGTTTTGAGTTCCAGGTCTCTCGCTTTGAGGGTTCTGGGTTTGATTTTGGAATCATGGTATTTCTTAACCATTTGGTTGTAGGCAGCTTGCCTTATGGCTGCGATTTCTCTTCTCTCTTCCAGGTTGTCAAGCTCCTCAAGTCTGGAGTTGGCATCATTCATACTTGGATAGTTGATTATCCTTTCAGTTGGGACGTTCACTTCAGCAGGTATCATTGCTTCATGTCCGTATGCCAAGGCGAAGGGTGTTTCCTTCGTGGCTGTTTGCTCTGTGGTTCTATATGACCACAATACTGAGGGGAGTTCATTAACCCATCTTCCCTTAGCTGATTCCAGTCTCCTTTATGACCACAAAACATAAGTGGACCTTTATGATCTGTCTCTAACTTCTTCTTTTTTTGTATTGTGGATTCACAAGACTCAACCTTCAAGGAAAAGAAACCTTATAAGAAAATGGTCATATCTGATTTGTCTTAGCCTGTATAGATTGAGGCTGCCTTAGAAGAAGAGTGACAAAAAAGTAATATTTGAGTTGTCTCACACTTTGCTCCTTCTGCTTTGTAATGACTCAACTTCCTTCCTTGTTCACATTTTTCTTGTTTCCGCTATGTCAATCTAATTCGGCTTTTTATCATTTAAATTTTTTATATCTATTACATATAAAATAATACTATTAATTTTTGTTAACATACATTCTCCCTTGAATTTTAATTCATATAATTTAAAGAAAGTCTTCAAATAAAATAAACATCTTTGTAATTAATTTTCAATCAAGCATAATAAATAATTGACAATAAGTACTCCAACACGTTTTTGGATAATCTAGAAAGGCCTCAATATCTCAAATTTCAATCATATTTATTACTTACTTAAAACTGATGGACAAATGAAGAAATTACATAAATTGAGACAAAACAAGCTAAGGGGCCTTGATTTTCTGTATTAATATGTTCCTCTTTTTAATTATATTTAGTTTTAGTAAATCTAATATTGAAATTTGATTTTGTAATTAATAGAAATTTGCATTTATATTGGTATACTTAAGGAAGTAAAAATTTATAACAAATGCCAAAAGAATTGAGGAGAATTTTTGTTTCTTTGGGAGATAATTTTTTTTTGGTGGAAAAAGGAAATAACAAAACAAAAATTACATAATTGCAGCAGGAACACTTCTAGGAAGGCACACACCACTTGAGTCATCCCTCAAAACTCCACGCAACAAGTAGGAGGCACCTCAAGGAAAGTTGTAAGGATATTAGCATTAACACCCTCCCTAACAAGGATGTTAGCCACGTGATTTCCTTTCCTATGCGTATGGGACACCCAAACCTGCCAAGGTATATTTAATAAACTCTGAATCTACTGAATCAAGTTATAAAACTGGTGTGAAGGGTGACATCCTTTCTTGACAAGAGTCACAGTAAGAGAATCACTTTCCTACCACAATTTGTTTATACCTTGCGTCCAACCCACCTCCAACCCCACCAGCATACCCCATTATTCCGCGGACAGAACCGACCCAGAACCAAGGCATCTCTTAAAACCCACGATCCACCTGCCTGAGCTGTCGCAAATCACACCACCACACCCAGTTAACGTTCCCCCAATAGTACAAGCACCATCAACATTACACTTAAACCAGTCATATTCTGAGAAGCGCCAGCCGACGAGAGTCTCACCCCTACCCACTTTCACATTGACAAACTACTCTGCGCCAAAAAAATGTTACAGGCATGTCTCCAAATGAAAGAGGTCATCTGCTCTTTGTTTTTTTATGGAGTTAGAGAAAATAGACTTATTTCTCTCACCCCATAAATACCACACAGCAACGGTAAAAATCGTGGGCCAATTGATGTGCTTCAGACTCTCCTTGCTACTAGGATTCATACCGAGCCAAGAACTGACATCCTCGCTAAAGAACGCATCTCATTTATGCTGAGGAACTAGATCCTTCAAAACCTGCATCAAAAGGGTACAATCATGAATCATGAATGGCATCCAAAGTAGTTTCCTGCATGACATCACAATGGCTACACAAGGGGGAATTAGCCATGTGTCTCCTACATGTCTCCACATATGTCATAAGCTTGCCATCAACAATAATCCAAAGACAAGTTTTAAACCATTGAGGCACATTCAGCTTCCAGATGAGCTTCCACAACCTTTCAGACTAACCCTCACAATTCTCCTAGATATAATGATAGACAGAAGAGACAATGAAGCAATTGTCACTACTAAGCTTCCAACCAACAATATAATGCTCATCAATCCCTCTAGGAGGCAAATGAGAGGCAAAACATGTAGGTATGAGTAGAAAGAAAGGGAAGTAAGGCATCCTTGCCCCAATCATTAGTCTCCGTGACGTAATGCCTCACTTGTCGCTGAAGTAAAGAACCAGGCACAATGGTTCTTGTTGAATCACAAAGAGGGGTGTCAGGCGTGATCACAATGGTTCTTGTTGGATCACCTGCAAAACAGATCACAACATAGATATAGGGTCCTCTGTCCTAAGGGGGTGTTATGCCGTCCTAAGGTATTTCCTAGTTCAATTTTATTCACCCACAAAGAAATTTATTTCTGTTAAAAAGGATGATCAAAATTAGAATTAAAGGCCATTTTATTTTTGAATAATTATTTTAAAATTGGGCTTGACTCTCAATCTGTCCCCAGCGGAGTCGCCAAACTGTCACGCCTGACATCCCGGAGGAAATGTCGTTTATGACTTTGAAAAAGGAGTCGCCACCAAATTTTTATTAAAAAACTTGGAAAAATTATTTAATGAAAATATTTAAAAAAACGGTGGATAAGGCAAAATTTAAGAAAAACCGGTCTTGAACCAAAGACGAGTTCGGGAGTCATTTGAATCATGGGGAAGGTGTTAGGCACCCCACGATACCCATCCAATTGGACGGTTACGCTAAAATAATTATACAAAAATAAAATGGCCTTTAAAAACATTTTCAATCATCCTCAAAAATAAATAAATAATATAGGCACTTGAACAAAGAAGTTAGATAAGACGCATATTAAAGAAAGTAAAAGATAATTACAAGAACACAAGATAAAATAAAATAAATTGAAGCAATTAATTTATTTATTTACAAATGTAAAAAGCCTAATGAAAATAGCACATGAAATATTTTCTTTATAACTCTATTTTATTGCCTTTTTATTTGCATGAAACCAGGATTAATATCTCAACTTTGAAATGTCAAAAGAAACAAGTGAGCTATTTTCTTTTCTTTTTCTTTTTAAAAACGTATAACATGAAGCCATAAAAAAAATAATATCTAATGATGACTAAGAGACAAGTAATAAAAATAAAGGAGAAAATTATGGAGGAAACAAAGGCCACATTGGTTATTGATTTCCTCAATAAATGCTTAATTTAAGTAAAAAGGTAATAATAATAAAAATGAACATATATGATAAAACTAAATAAAACAAAAAAAAAAGGAAATAAAAAAAACAGCAAAAGAATAGGGAAAGAAGAACGGAATCAGCGTTAAGATATGGAGATGAAGACTAAAAAAAAGGAAAATTCACTTCTCAACCCCCATGCAAGTTCTCTTGTCTGCGATTAGGTCCTCTTCCTTAGTAAAAGGACCAAAATGCAACGAACAAAGAACAATTAAAAGGATTTTGCAGTTTCCGTTTAAAGACTAAAAGATTGGACTATTATCACAAATTGATCCCTGGATTTCTGTTATTTAAGAACTCCTCTCTTTCTTAAGATTTCTTTTCAGTTAGGTCCTTAAATAATTTCATTTTAGTCCTGAATCTTTATTATCTTTTTCAAAACCATCCCTGAACCAAAAAGCTTCAGAATTCCTTCATCACTTTCATGAAAGGATGTCTATATTTCTAAAAAATGGATGAAGTAACATAACCAGCATACTTCATGGATCATAGAAATTGAGCAAAAAAACACAAGAGAGAAGATACAAATAAAAGAACAAAGAACTAAATCACATAAAATGCTTCAGACAATTTTTGTATATATATGATTTCAACATCGCATGATAAAAGAGAAAAGAGAAAGAAGATTACACTACCCTTGAATCTTTCCTCAGACTCTTGACCCTCTTCTTCTTTCTCTTACAAAAATACAAATCGTGTCTCTCCCTCTCAAAACTTAAAACTCTCAAACTATTTCTATGCTTACAAAAAAAACGAACCAGAGCCAAGCCCCTCCCTTTCGTCTTCACAACCGTGCTTTTTGTAGATGTTAATCCTTCCTCTGTTCCTTTTGTTTCCCATCTCAAAGAGGTTCAGAAACCAAATTTAAGAAAGTGAAGGAGTAAGCATGAAACTCGAAAAGGACCTGTAATAGCGTCATCATCCAAAATGGGTTTGTTGACCACTATCTTCGGATGATTATGTGTAGAGGAGGAAGAATTCGTGCAAGCCTTGGGGGAAGTGTAATCTGAATCACTGCGTTTTGGTCCTTCTTCCTCATGCGCCTATGCTAGCTATTCTCTTGNCTTATGCGTGTGTTTGTGCGTGGAGGAAAGAGGAAGAGTGAAACGGCTGATGAGAAAAATTGAGTAGTTGAAAGAGGAAACTAGGGTTTTCTTTGGGTGTAATGACGAAAATGCCCTGACTTGAATATTTCCTTCTCAAAAAGGTCCTCTTTGTATTCTTTAATTACAAGCTTGCCATTTTGCTTATTTTTTTTTAATATGATTTTTCTTTTATTGGAGGTAAATGTGGCTGTGGTATGAGATGGGTGGAGGTTAGGGCAACACATGAGGAGGGAGAATTACATTTTGGTCCTTGCTTTTCTCCTTTTTTATTATTCTTCTTTTTCTCTCTTGGTTTTTTTTCTATAAAGACCTTACTCCCAAGACTTACTAAATTATAATAATTGCCCGAGACATTTTTAGAAATTACAAAAAAGCCCGGACCAAATGCGGTGTTCACAAGGGGAATCCCCAATCCACGTGTCCGTCCAAAAGGATGTATGACGCCCAACACGAACCAGCCACTTAACATTACACGAACATGACTCGAACACTATATAGGGAAAAAGTTCAATATAGGCCTGGGCAACATGTTCATAAAATTATGTTACCATGTGTTTTTTACCTGTTATTGTAAATTTGTTAGTCCCACATCGCTGGAATTTATAAGCATTCTCCCACAACCTATCTATAAACAGATCTCCCCTTCTCTTTCCCCAACACGTACTAATACCTGGAAGGGCTAAATGTATCATCTTTCATGATATCTCGCCTTACGAGGTAACACTTCTTTCTCTATCTATTCATTTTATTTTATTATTTTATTTTATTTTTATTTATTGCTTTTTATGTTTTCTTTCTATTTTTTTCTTAGCTAAATTTTTTTATGCTTTTATTTCTTTTTATTTAGTTTTGGTTTTATTTAAGTTAAATATTTTTAATAAAAGTATAGGCAATATACATATTCATTTCTATAATTAGTACAAGATAACTTTCGATTTGAGACTTTTTAAGGTGTTTTACATTTTCGCTATAAACCAAAAAGACTTAGCCCATTTATACTTTTAAGAACCAGTTTTTCATAATAAGTACCATTGACTGTTTTTAAAATTTTTTTAAATCAAAATTAATTTTATATTTTCTAAAAAAATTGACAAGAAATCCAATTCCTTTTCCTTTGAAACTATTGCTAATATATATTTTTTTATTAATCATGAAACATAATTTAAATTCAAGTGCATAATTACTTTTAACTATAGCATTGAAAGCTAGAACTACAAGTAGCAGGACTGTTTATTAAAATTTATAAAAATTGATAAGGTAGAAATTCACTTATCATGTCCATATGTTTTCATAATTGTTAGAGATGCTAGCTTAACTACATGATACCAATCTTAAGGCTTATGAAAGATTGGGATAGTGTTAGTTTGATGTTATTCTAATTTAATTTGATCACATTGGTTTATCATCTATACTTTGTCTCTCATTTTACATTGTCTTTAATTTCTTATTCAATCATTTTCAATTCATGCTAAACTGTATTAATGTATATATAATATTAGATTCTTTCCATCTTTTTACAAGGTAAATCTTGCTTCTACATTGTGGGAAACAAAAATTTTCGTTTAATGATGACATTGTTATGGTCTTCAAGTAGTATTATTTGGTCAAATTAATTTTTTCTTATTAATATATAGTTATTTTGTTTAACAATGTGCTGTAAACTCTTCAACTTCCATATGAAATATTGAAAAGGACAATAATTTTTTGATAAAAATAGAAATTCATTGAAAGAAAATGCAGGTAATACAGAGCATTAAGTCCTCAAGCTATCGAAGGCATGAAGACAAGAGTATTGAAACAAAAGCCATTTGGAGCAACACCCATCGTCCAAACAGCCTCAAAGATGCAACAACAAAACTCACAGAAGGTGATATTCTTCTCGTTTTATATTCTATTGATTTATTTTCTCGCTATTCTAGAAAGTGCACAATTGGCCCCTTATTTGAAATCTAATGTGTCATTGAATTCTTCTATCTAAAATTTTGATCTATAATGATTCACTCTAAGTCAAAAGATTATAGTGACATCACAAGTGAGTGTAGTCTCATTGTTCATCTTTTTTTATGTGAAGACTCTTTTGCTTTCATAACTACAACATTAATTGCTCTTCAAATATGAGTTTGTTGTCACATTTTTATTCAAAGGACTTGGATCCTCTATAATTAAAAGCCTTTGTAGTTCTCTGAATTTTCGGGAAATGGATCCTCTGTTGTACTTTTATGGTGTTGTCTTTGTTGTCCAAACATCTCAAGTGTCCATTATATTCAAAGACTTATCTTGTGCCTCCTACACTTTTTTATTTGTGTTTGCAGGGGATGTTTCTCCACTCGACCAACAATATCCATCATTCGACCAACAATATTGAGCAAGAGCTTGGAGACATTGCTAGCGCCGAGCACCTTGTGCACTGCAGCAAAGCGATCCACACCCTGGTCGGAACAAAAGTAAGGTGCAATACCTACGATCTTGAAGGTTAGGACGCTGACGACAGTGAAGCAATGACGAGAAGGGGATTATAGTAGCTTGGGACCTTTATACGATATGGTTAATGGTTCAAGGAGGAAGATGTTCTTGTTTGTGAAAATGCATAGAGAGTGAAACAAGAAGGGAGTGATGAAGGAAGAAGAATCAGAAAAAGAAAAAAAAAAATTAAACACGCTCTATCATTAATTATTGTGGAAAATAGAGACTTTTAATTATAGAGGATTCATTTCCTATTTATATGGGCAAACATGTGATTGGAAAGTTATGGAACGACTCATCAACCACAATGGTAAAAAATGTAGAATTTGTCTTGAGGAATTCACATGTATCTCAGTTTTATCATTCCTTATTTATTGCAAGTGACATTCTTTAAAAAGTAGATTTTTGTTTTATTTGATGGTTGATTGAAGACACATTAACCTCATATTTTAAAATTTCGCAAAATTTGAATAAATTGTTCAAAATGTTAGATATGTGATCGGTGAATAAATTGTTATTATTCAAAAAGATCATATCATAGAATATAGATGGTAAATAGGCATACATACACACAAACACACATATATATAACCAATGTAAACATAAAAAATTGCTATAACCCCAAACTAATCTTCTAAGTTTTCGTCACTTTTGAACCATAGAGTAAAACAGTCCCAAAACTTAATATTGTGGAGATTTAGTAGCTTCTAAAGATTCCCAACATGATATACTATGATGAAAGGGTCAATTCCAACAAAGAAAATATAGAAGCAATAAAGAAGTTGATGCTTTTCGGACTTACTTCTATTATGGCCGAAAATGGAGAACGGAGGAGTTTGCCCAAACTTGTATGGCTTCCAAGATGAACGTGGTGGTGGGAAGAATGAAGGGTGTAGTTCAATGATTAAACTTATGTCAAGAAACAAGCAGAATTTGAAGAGAACAATATAAGAAAATAGCTCAAACCCTAGAATGGAAAAAGGGAATAGAAATGAAGAGAGGCACAAAACAAGGGAGGAGGGACGAACATCACGAAGAGGGACATCGCCAGCGATGTTCTCCGACATCTGGCAATGGCAGCGACGTCGTTTGTGCCACCAACGGAGGTGGGAAACGGCGGATAAGGAGGAAAATGGTGATGTGGGAATCATGTGGAATGTTTCAAGTGGCTATTGTGTCAATTTTGTATTTTAGAAACTTGAGGGGGAGAAAAAGGAATTCTGATGCAGAGCCTTTGTGTTTGAAATAACCGAAATTCCCAGAAAAGTTCAAATCTATTCAAATTAGTCCTTAAAAAGTTTTAAAAATAGAGTTTGTGGACAAATTTATGTTGCTAGCTTCGTTTTGATGTGTAGATTCTAAATATGTAATTTTTTTATGAAAACTTTATATCAAAGATCTTTCAATTTTTACTCGAAAGTGTTCTTTCGCAGTGTCAAAATTAAAGAATAGATAAAATTTTAAACTCTATTTACTCCCAAATTTTTTTGACAAGCTTAAAAAAATATGGGGATTTCAAATATGACAATTAAAATTCTAAATGATTGAGTTTACTAGTTTCCAAAAATTCAAATCTAAAAACTCTTGATATAGGCCCATAACTAGCCGAAAACCCTAAAACACTGAAGACTTCTAATACTACCTTAATCACTCCCAAATCTCCATTCTACATACAAGATCTCACAATCACGATAGAGTGCACTCTCATTGAAGACTCTCCTATTCAAAACTACAACTTCAATATGGCTAAATTGTGATAAAAAAAAGCTTATTGGTGAACCTTCAATAAGGCTAAATTTTATACATGACCAACCATGGTAGAGAGAGAATATTAAACACAATTTTTTGCATGACCAGTCATAGAAGAGAGAAAATGTAAATCAAGCTTATGATTAGAAGAACCCTATACCAAAAATATAAGGAACTTTCCCTAAAGTTTTTCCTTACAAATATTCTTCATTAGCACAAATTCCAAGACAATTTCATGACCATTTTATTTCATTAAAACCACAACCGATAACCAAAATTTCATTTCATTATCTCAATCTCAATCTTTTTTCAATTACCAATTCTACCCCTATACAATTTTAAAAAAAACACATAATTATTTCAACCAACCACAATCCTTATATTACATACCCTTTTAAATAATTTCACATCCTATTGTTTTATTACCTCTCAACCTATCCAAACATCATTATCATTTCATTTCTATTATTTTATTTTTATCATTATAACTTCATTAATTTAAAAGTTTTGTAATGAGCCTAAAGGAATCCCAAACACGCCAGTCTAATTTATACATTTTCTGAATGACTTTGTAGTATAAATATTTTGTGGCTTATTAATTATTAATTCAATCATTTTGGGATATATATATCCTCGATAACCTAAAAGTAATATGATAATTAAAGTTAAGTCTCTCAATTTTTCTCTTGATGCTCTAATAACTCTTCTGTCCAATTTCGAGAAATATGAATTGTAGATTTTTTAATGAACAATTCCATATCTATAATTCTTTCTCTAATTTCAATTTTCTCCCATATTATTTTTCTTTCAAAGGCTATATAAAATCTATTGTTTGTCATGTTTTTTTGTTGGGATATGGGTCCACCCTTAGTGGATTGGACTTGGTCAAAGTTGATTTAATAATAATAGTTATTATTATTATTATTAATGGATAAATATCATGAGAGTGGAGAGATTTTTGTGAAGAATATATTTCAATTATTAATTAATTAATTATTGAAAATATATTATAATAATTTCCCCACTACTCTAGCATTATCAGGCTAGGCTTTTCCTCATTTTTACAAACAAAAAATACGTACGATTAGTTTTCTCAAGAGGAGAAAAATACTAAAAATATATGGATGAGCAGTTCAGAGAACATTTCTGACTTTGGGAGTTGTGTGGAACTCCATCGATCTCAGTGTTCTTCTCAATCGGTGTTTTTGCTATGTAAGACGATATTTTGTGGATCCGAGTTCAACGTTGTAACCGGGTCTTCGCGTGGGTATTTGGTTCATCAATCCAAGTACGCCTGAAACTTTACAGTGGTATCAGAGTTGTGTTGCGATATTCTCGTTTGCCTTTTTTTATTGTTTGCTGAAGTGCTCCCATGGTATGTGTTTAATATTATAGAATCTTGTATGTGTGATTTTTTCATTTTTTGTAAAAGACGTTATCAGATTATGAAAACTTTACCATCGCATAAAGCACAAAAAAAAAAATTTTTTATGAAAAATTTGTGCAAAACGGAGTTTGGATCATGAGAAAGTCATGGTTCTCTGAAGTTTGTGGGTTGTCAAGTTCGTCGGAGCCGACCCGTTTCTCAGTCGCGACCCGACTAGAGGTTGTACCGAAACGGCGTTATTTTGCCGTTACATTAAAAAAAAAGTTGAGAGGCGGATTGGGCCGTGGATTTGGGTTGGATCCGGCTCGGTCCACAACCCAAGACAAAAAAAATTCCAGACTAAAAAAAATAAAATGGGCATTGAATGCCACGTGCTGCTTGAGGCTACTTAGCACCTCCATTAGGCGCGTGGGTTACACCAGTCGCTAGCCGCCGCCGTCGAGTGGAGTCCAGTGGCGCAGTGCATGACACCGTCGGAGAAGCGAAGGGAAGCACGTGGAGCCCACACGCCAGTGATGCATGTGTACCATGCATAATTTTTTAATTTTTATGCTATTTCTACCTTCCCGGGGCACGTGACAGTGCATGGGACATCCAAATGGGCTACGATTTGTCTCTAAAAATTTATAAAATTGAGATCTTCAATTTGATGTATCACATGATATATTTTAGAGATGTTTTGGGTCTTTTTTAGTGATTTTTTTTATGAAATATTTATTTTCTTTTAATTTTTTATGTGAAAAGTGATAAAGAAAATTTGAATGTTTATCAAAATAATTTTATTATTTTGTTTTCTATGTTACAATGAGGCAAGAGGCTTCAAGTAACAATGAAATCACTAAATATAATACATTGAAATTTTTTCGTATTAAGACGATAAACTTCACGAAAATGTATTTCTTGATGAAAATCTTGAAGAGGACCCAGAAGAAAATTCGATGAGAAATTAGAGAAGACCCTAAGCAGGATCAAAGGATCCAAAACAAGTCCTCGACGAGGATCATCATCAAATTGGGCCAAACGAGATGATGATTTCTAGCTCAACGACTATGACATAATTTTCCTGTGACACCCTAGAGTTGGAGTTGGAGTTGGATTTTGTTTTTCAAGGTTCGTGAGTTGTTTCAAACGAAGTGGACAACGTAGAGGTAGAGAAGAAGAAGACCATCCTCTCACTCCGACTCGGGCTGTGAACTTTCCTGAATAAGACTTGGCATTTTTTTTATGTCTAACTAAGGCTTTTGATGGCATAAAATTGTGAATATAATGTTTCTGGAATTCGACCATTAAGTTGATTGTCTCTCTGATGTGAAAACATCAAAACCTAGGAAAACGAGGGATATTGTGATAAATTATCTTCTTTATCATGTTGATTGATATGTATGGTGTTTGTGTTTAATGGATTGTTTTTATGGAATTGAACCATTAAGTTGGTTGCCTCTCTAATGTGAAACACCAAAACCTAAGAAAACGAGGGATATTGTGAGAAATTATCTTCTTTGTCATGTTGATTGATATATATGGTGTTTGTATTTAATGGATTGTTTTTCCCTTATTTTTCCTAGCTTTGACATTTGTTGTGATAAATGTTTTCTATATTTTGTATGTTATATACATTCTAAATATTTTTTTTTAGATAAAGTATATATACTTTTGTGATTTAACAATTATTTTTAATAATTGAAGTATGTTTCTCATAAGTGTGAGTTTTTAGAAGAGGTGTTTTCTAACAGTCAATTAATTAATAATTAATAAAAACACTCATATAAAATTTTTGATAGTGCATGATGTTCATTACTTGTATCTGTGTGATGGGAGGAACAAACGTATACTACTCCTTATCATGGGTCTTACGATGACATTATTTACTGATTGAGAATAATTGAGTGTATGACATGTATACCTAGTTGTGCTATATAACTAAAATGTTCTATGGTACGTTTCTCTTTGAGAAAGAGGACATAGAGTTATGTGCGATCAGTTTGTCACAAAACTGAAAATACAAACCAAAAACATTATTAATAATTTAATTGTAGGGGGTAATAGCTTAACGAGGACAACTAAGATATTTGGCATTGAAAGGTCAAATACATTTTAGAGGAAGTAAGATGGTATTGAACCTTTCACAAATGTTTTGGTCAATCCAAAACTTAATATAGGAGAAACCATAAAGCTTACCAGTTTCTTTGAAGAAATACAACATAGCAAGCATTACACTTCTGAGTGTTATAGTGATGGGCTAATTTGCGAGTTTGAGAGGCACAAAATTGCAAAGGCTGTGTGAATAGCTTTAAAGGCTATGTTTGGTGATGGTTTCACCAATGAACTGATTAGATTCACGAATAAGTTTGATACCTATAAGTGTAAGCCAAACGATCATATGAGGTAGCATCTAAGACAGATGACCAACATAATTAGAGAACTTAAGGAAACTGAACATGTTTGTCTGATGAATAGAAAGAAAGGCTGTCATTAGATGACTCCCTTATAGTTGGGAGGACTTGAAGGTTAATATGACGCAAAATGTAAACATCGTTATTTTTGATGATGTAGTTGAGCACTTGGAGTTGAAAGATGGATGCTTAGAGGCATGTAAGGCCTCCAAATAAGTAACATGATGAAACAGGTAAGCAATGCAGTAAGGAAGATGGCACTAAATTGGAAGACTTCAATCTTCATGATTATGATGAAACTCTCCTCTCTACCCAATTACCTGACATAGATAGCCCTTGCAAATGTAATGGTGGGCCCTGTAAATATTGTCAAGAAATCGATGATTGGCTCACCATGGATCAAAACACCTTGGAAGCAGTTGAAGTTTCTGTTGGGAAATCACAGAGGGAGCGCAGCGGAAGAAATTAAAAATTTTTGGACTAAAACGCAAATAAAACTAAAAGCTAACTCTGTGATTCCTTCCAGGATCCACTAACTATGTTTATACCAGATTAGAAAAGATGTTTACCTAGTTTTGATCGGTGACTTATCGTATTCGCGAATTTGAGAAGTCCACAGAGTGTCCTTCCTCTACCAGTAATCCACACGAGCAGTTTGGCAGATGCCTAGGTGCTAGCCTCCTTCACTTCTTCCCAAGTGAAAAACAGGGAACTATATCTATGGTTCTTGAATAATCAAGAAGTGTTCTTGATTATCAAGATTGATTTGGGCTCGGCGATTTTCTCACTCTCTATAGAGCTCTAGGCGAAATTCTTAG
>QANZ01050140.1:128327-146817 GCA_003254925.1 Chamaecrista fasciculata | reverse complement strand
AATTGATATTTTCAATTGGGTTTTTCTTTGGCCCAGGCCTCTTTTGATTGAATTCTTCTACGATTTTTTATCAATAAATTAGAAAAATATTTTATTATATTTTCCTGTGGTGGGATCCATATTTAAGTACATTATTCATTCCTAGATTTTAAGCTAGGCTGACTGTCAATTTCTTGATTTCTTCACGTACGAGTCATTTAATCGGACAAAACCTATTATTAATAAAAGGCTTAAGTGTACTTTTGGTCCTCTAACTTACAAAGGTCTCAATTTGGTCCCTTAACTTTTTTTGTTACAATTTTGGTCCCCTAACTTTTGAAAACGTCTCACCATTGGTCCCCTAAATTTTTTGTTACAATTTTGGTCCCCTAATTTTTGAAAACGTCTCACCATTGGTCCCCTTTTGGTCCCAAGTTAGGAGATCAAAATTGAGACTTTTGCGAAAGTTAGGGAACCAACGGTGAGACGTTTTCAAAAGTTAGGGGACCAAAATTGCAACAAAAAAAGTTAGAGGACCGAATTGAGACTTTTGCTAAAGTTAGAGGACCAATTGCAACAAAAAAAGTTAGGGGACCAAATTGAGACCTTTACAAAAGTTAGGGGATCAAAAGTGCACTTAAGCCTTAATAAAATAATGCTATGCTTTAAGGACGAAATTATATTTTATCTGAAAATTTAAGAGATGAAGCCCTAATTAAGTAATTAGGACTTTTCTATCAAAAAAAAATAAAAGTAATTAAGACAGGAGTTAAAAGGGGAAAGACCTACAGTTCCAAGATTGTGCGCTTTGCTCGTAATAAAACGCACTTTGGTGGTACTCTCCATTTTCCAGGTATCTTCTAGGTTACTTAATTGGAACTCTTAAACCGCTGGAAATGTCGTCGTTGATCACTGAATTCCTCCGTCAGGCTGGCGGCGCTGCTGTCATCGATGGTGGCCTCGCGACGGAGCTCGAACGCCATGGCGCTGATCTCAACGATCCTCTTTGGAGTGCCAAATGCCTTCTCGCCTCACCTTACCTCATTCGTCAGGTACTTTGGCTCTCCCTCTCTGTCTCTTTCTTCTTTCGACGAAAATCCGGTACAAATACAATGCTGTAATCGAAGCCAAGAATATTTATTGCGTGGAATCCAATTACTCATAATCACCAGTGGGCACTCCCTGTAGGCATTCACAATGTTTCCGCATCTGAATATCTGATATCTCATTGTCTTGAAATTCTGCGTTCTGGATTTTTTTTTCTTTATAATCATACATCATACATGCAAGTTTAAAGACGTAGTTCAACGGCAGAAAATTAAAGCTATTAAGTAAAGACTTCGTAATATTTTACTTTTTAAAACTTAAGGCAGCTGTTTCCGCATTCTAGACACTTTAGAAATGTTTGCTGTTATAGTAATCTTTATAGACTTGGCATGATTTGCCAACTTACTTGATGGAGCAGGTACATCTGGATTACCTGGAAAATGGTGCAGATATTATAATAACGGCATCTTATCAAGTAAGATCATCTGCTAAGTATGAGCTTTTACTTTTTTTTTTTTAAAATTAGCCTCCTTCCTAAAACCGAACTTGACGTAGTTGTTGGTGCATAGGCTACCATTCAAGGATTTCTAGCGAAAGGCTTTTCTAATGAAGAAAGTGAAACTTTGCTCCGAAAAAGTGTTGAAATTGCTATTGAAGCCCGAGGTATATATTATGAAAGATGTGCTACATGCTCTTCAGGAGAAAGAGATGATGGTAGAATCTTCAGAAAACGTCCAATCCTAGTTGCTGCATCAGTTGGCAGTTATGGAGCATATTTGGCTGATGGATCAGAGTACAGGTGAAAATGACTACTTTTTGGAATTTAATGCATTCTAATTTTCGTGGCATCATCTAGGTTTTGTATCTGTTAGTTAGACCATATATTGATTGACAATCAAAATGAAGATTGACCACCGGCAGTATAGTTTATCTTGCATGTTTTGACTTTTGAGCTATTCTAGAACTATCTAGTATGTACAGTTTATCAGAAGGTTAAAGTTTGTTAGAGTCCAGTGTAATTATTTTTTGCATTGATCACTTTCTTGATATTTTCTTCCTAACAGTGGGAATTATGGTGATGGAATCACACTGAAAACTCTGAAAGATTTTCATAGGAGAAGGGTTCAAATATTAGCAGATTCCGGTCCCGACTTGATTGCATTTGAAACGGTGCCAAATAAGCTAGAAGCTCAGGTATCCTAAAATCTTTGGACATTTAAATGCTGAAATTAGATAAACTCTTGATAGTAGAAAAGGGTACTGTTAAGTTTGATTGAATTGCTTTAATAGACTGCCTTTCATACAACATATTCCCTTTGGTTTGTGGCAATTGATTTTTCAAAACAAGCTGTCAGAACATGGATTAATGCAGGACTGAGGAGAAATCTGATAATGTATGAAATAAAACCTAAACTTCAATTCCACATTTTTTTTGGATCACTTGTACTCTATGCATATTTTTGGTCTTTATGCACTTTTAAAAACTGTGAATTGCAATCAGAAGACCTGGTAGGCCGTCATACATGATTTCTTAAAAGAGAACTGACAATTGCTTTTAATGTTTACCGTAGTTT
Organism: Chamaecrista fasciculata; assembly: GCA_003254925.1. Taxonomy (NCBI): domain Eukaryota; kingdom Viridiplantae; phylum Streptophyta; class Magnoliopsida; order Fabales; family Fabaceae; genus Chamaecrista; species Chamaecrista fasciculata. Next base: position 144,217 of record QANZ01050140.1, on the reverse strand, counting down.
TTATTTGAACCCTGTCTTTCCAACCTTTCTCAAACCATAAAGTCCCCTGTATCTGAAATGGATCCATCCCTACAGAATTTGGCTCAAAGTCTACCAGTTGTTTGTATGAAGTATGAACCACAAGAAATTGAGGAAGTACTAAGTTTCTTTTGCAAATTCTGTAAACTGCAACCAGAAGACTTGGTTGGCTGTCATACGTGATGCCTGAAGCTTCAAAGATTTACTGTAGTCTTTATTTAAGTATTCCTCATGGTATATATAATATATTTTATTTGTCGCTTTCTAGCCTTTCTCATGTTATATATATACATACTGTATGTACCTCTTTGTCTTCCTCTCTTTTGGGCTTAGCGGGAAATGGCTCCTTCTTATTGATAGCACAGGTGAGAAAGACCCCTAATGGGCAAGCTTCACTAATATCCCAGGAATGAGGAATTAAAGAACTTATGCTAAACAGAAATTGGCTAAAAATCTGCCATTTGTTTATATGGACCACAAGAAGTTGAGACATTAGTAAACTTCCTTTTCAGAAAGCAAGTAAATTTTTTATTTTTGTTTAGATTCCAAGACATGAATTAATTGAACATAGCTTGCATCCTGGGATGGCGCAAAACTCTCAAGTTGCTGATGGAAACAGTAGACCTAGAATCTTACTCTCTCTGAATTCTGTCCTTCCAATTTTCCTTTTTGCTCTTGACTCTACCTAACTATGCTTTTTTATTAATCAGGCTTATGCAGAGCTTTTGGAAGAAGAAAACATAAAGATTCCTGCTTGGTTTTCATTTAACTCCAAGGATGGAATTCATGTTGTTAGTGGTGATTCTTTAGAGGAGTGTGGCTCTGTTGCTGAGTCTTGTAAAAGAGTTGTGGCCGTTGGAATCAACTGCACTCCACCCAGATTTATACATGGACTAATATTATCGCTTAGGAAGGTATAACCTTGGGTTCTCAAACATCAAATTGAATCATTTTCATAGGTGCCTATATATGTCTGCTTGCACGTGTAACTGCTGGATGACAGAATTCAATTTTTCTCCATTTATTATGACAGAAGGTGGCTTATATAAATTTGACCACAATTTAACCCTTTAAGGCCTTAACCAATATAAAATTTGAATCTTCTCTGCAACTAATTCTTGCGTATTAGAAAGCTGTAGTTTTTTTTTTGGCATTATCTTGATAGAAGAATAAACATCAATGTTATTTAGTTTCTATTATTTATGAGACAACTTCAGAAAATGCTTATCCTTCATCGATGTGTGTATCCTTCAGGTGACTACAAAACCTATTGTTATATATCCAAACAGTGGGGAAAAATATGACGCTGAGCGGAAGGAGTGGGTAGTAAGTTCCTTTTATCTGTTTCTACTGTTACATTTGGTGTTGTTTTTCAGGTATAGAGTGGTCATTTTTTATCTGATCATTTTAAAAGATTCACTTTTGAAATAACTGGAATTATGTAATAATTAATATTGATCCTACGTTATTATAACAGCAACATACAGGGGTTTCAGATGAAGATTTTATCTCGTACGTAAACAAATGGTGTGAGCTAGGAGCTTCCCTTGTAGGAGGCTGCTGCCGAACAACCCCAGGTACTATCAGAGGCATATACAACACACTCTCCAGGAGATCTGAAACTCTTGCCACAGAATGATGACTGACTTGACATCACAAATGATGCATGGAATTGGACTGCAATACCTACTGAGGATTTACTTGCCGAGAAGGCTGCCAGCTGCTGCTGTGTGATGTTGAAAGACCTTTGGGTAGCGTCATAAGATATATCCATTCTATACTTTTGGTCTTAACGGTATATTTGCCTTTCAATACTAGCAACCTTCAAACTCGATGTTCTGTAGGTCTCGAGATTAGTATCAGGAGAATGTCAGAATTTTTTCTCTTTCAATTTGTGAGAAGCAAAAACGGCTGATTATTGGCGTTTGAAAACTTTAGGCCATGCTTTGAATTGTCATGATGTCTGTCATCTTCAAGACACGTATGAAGGTTTGTGTAATTTTGATATTCTATGATTAATTAATACAAAAAAAAAGTCGATGAGTAGACAAGTATATTAAATTTTAAGCAAGTGAGATGATATTTTTGTCCTCAATTGAATGTAAATCGTTACTTCATTATTTTTTTATTCTTTTAGAAGCAATTAAATAATTTTTAACTAGAATTATAAAAGCACTTATTAGCAAATCTCAATTAAGAAGAAGAAATTGTTATTAGTTCAAACTGTTCATCACCTAAAAGGGTTTCCATTTTCCAATCCCATACTACACGTAAATCTTATCAGCCGCAACAGCAAGGGAGCCTCGCAGACACCAGTTTTACACATTGAAGAGAATTGTAGGTTGGCAATCGTATATCAAGTATCGAAACCAGAATATATTCCATTGTCCCTCAACAACCTCTTCTCTTCTTCAACATAATTTTTCCCTCGGCTTGCCTGACCAAGCTCTCTTTTCCTCTTCTCCTTCTGAGAGAAAGAAATGTTCTTCTTCTCTTTCTGAGTCTGAACAGTTGATAGCTGCTCACCTAGGTGTATAGCAGCTCTTGTTTTCTGTCTTTCTTCGTACGATTCTTCATCTTTTTCCACACGCCTTTCCTTCCCAGTGGACCAAGTCCAATCTTGTTTCAAGTCACTCCCTTCTTTTGGTAGGGGTACCTTCAAGACTGAAGGTCCACCTTTGAAACCATGTCGCTTCAAAGTTTCAAAGTCAATAACACTGCTTTTCTGCTTTCTAGATTTACCTGTTGACAATGTTATATAATTAGTCAAGTGAAATTGCATTGCAGCGAAGTTGGCGCAAAAATTTTCACGAAGATGTTAAGCTTTAATAGCAGCAGAGAACAAAGATATTCAAATTTTAACATTCTTTTTCGCATTCACAATCAAGTCCATCTTCATTTATGCACGTAGACATATCATAATCGGCTCTTCAAATTTAGGCTTTTCTCAAGTAGGACATCCTCTAACAATTTGAATATTAGGCAATTATTTAAGGTTTCATCATTCTACAGCGCTCACTAGTTACATCAACATCACAATTCATAATTTATCACCACCTGGAAATCCTGTATTTTGTTCTACAAAATAGGGCACCATTAATTTGCACTACTGCTCTGCCAAATTATTAACTGTCAATTACCTTTCTGTCGTAACCCGAATTTGAACACCGTGAAATGATCTTTAGCTAACTGCTAGTATCGTGCGTCAGTATGATTTTCTAAGAGATAGTTTTATTACTAATCCATTGTTGAAGTCCAATTTGTCTAGTCCTATGTGTTAAGAAATTTTAAAATGAAACTGACAAAGCTACCCAAGACCGAAGTGTCATACGTATGGTGAGCATCAATCCACATTCAAGGGGATGAACAAAATATCTATCAACGAAACAAAATGACATAATTGCAATAAGCATCCATGCACATTTGTTGCTCACGGAACTAGATATAACTAAGTTCTAATAAACTTCTATGGACGCTATCGATAGTATCATATTTATTCATGCGTATTTTATTAACAAAGTCAGCAAAACTTATCACAAGAAACATGCTTCACATCTTTATGTTAGCATATATTTTTCCAACTTATCAAATGGAAGAAAATATTATCATCAAATACCTTCGGATTTTTTCTCACCAATTTCATTGTTTTGTTCCGAGTCTGAATGTAATGATGAGGATTCATCTGATGATGAGTCATCATCATCATCACTCCATGGCATTGTCCTCTTCATGGTATGAAGAAAGCTCTGTCAACATATAAAGGATGATTTAATTGTTCACTAGATCAAATGATGAGACAGACAAAGAAAACTATTAGGCTATGACAAATGACCCCAATAACATCGGCAACATGGTCCTTTGGTTCAGAAGAGTCCAAAATAAAAAATTCCACGGTGCTCCTTCTCTACTAATAGTTCCTTGCTAAGGAATGAACAACTGTGTTCCATACCGTAATACATTCATGTTTGGCTCACAAATGGACAGAGTTGTCATTTACCAGTAAACGCCATCATAAAGGATAAGTACCAATAAAGCTACTATGAAATCAAATGGCAAGCATAACAATGAAGATACCATGTTCAAATGCCATTAGAGAAGGAACAGCAGTTTATGTGTACTGAAAATTCATAATTAAAATCCTACATAAAGAAAGCTTCATAGCTTAAATGCAATTTGCATAATTCCAAGAGGTATGTAAGACTTCCAATCATCATCCTAAGAATTAATTTTCAAATTATTACTGACACCCGTAAAGATGATATATTTCCAATTCAGTTAGTCTACTATTTATTAACAACTAGCAATAAGGATATTGAAAAGAGAAACAACAACTTTTGAAAGAATAGGTCCGCCAGGACTCATGCATACCAACAAATATCACAAGACCAAAATCCATGAAACTCTTGAAATATCCTGAAGAATCATTACCATGGCAACTAATTATTCTTAGAAACAATATGAAAGTAGTCATAAGTTTTCAAAGAAGGACTTCGATTGAAATTTGCAATTGGAAAAGGATTTATAAACCCAGAAGCCCTGATCCGTTTTCACTTAAAACAGAACCCACCGACTATAATATTTATTCTGCTAACAAATGCAGAAATACACAGAGCAAACTTATGTTATGGTGTGACAATCAGGAAATTGATGGACTTTGGGCAACAAAAGCACGATGACGATGATTTAAAGTAAAATTTAGCACACCAATAAAAAGACACAGAAGCACAAAGTGAGAGCAGAGAATAACAAATAAACGGGAACGTGTACCGTGAGAGCGATAAGGGTCGACGTCGATTTGTAGCTTACTGGATACCCACGGTGACTGATTCACTCCAGCGAGACAGACAAAAGTGGCGATGGCGGAGTGGAGAGGAATTAGGGATTTTATTTTATGAATCCATCGATATAAATTTTGTCAAAAAAAAACTTTATTTCGAAGAATACGTGTTTTTAAAGACTATTTTGAAAGAAATCTATTTTTATGGGATAAAAATGTAATTTCATCTTGGAAAAACTTAGGTAAGGTTACTTATATCTTTGCTATAAGGTTCCCTATAAGCATTTGACAAGTGACAAAAATTTGATGCATGACCAATCATGATAGAGGGAGAATATTAAACATACCTTTTTTGCATGACATTATGGAAGAGAGAATGTAAATTAAGCTTTTAATTGGAGGAATAACCTTATATAAGTTTTTTCCTGTCATCTTCTGTATCCTGTGCTTAAACTACCACTCGCCCCCACAAAGTTTCTGGAATTTCAATGGAGTCCCTCCAGCCCCAAAGTTATAACCCACGACACGAACCACGAAGCTCACTCACTCTAGGGACCTATTTTTACATCCTCACCCTTTCGTCGTTCTCCACCACAACACTCCCAGACGCCATCGCCACCGCTGACCGACGTCGGAGAGGCCGCCGGCGACAATTGGTCGGCCACTTCCCCAAGTTTCCTGGTTTGTGCCTTCTCTTTCATTGTTAACTCTCAAAGCCTTGGACTTGATTTGCTGCTATTTTGTTGATGATTATTGATGTTTAATCATTCTTGTTTACATTTGTGAACAACGTTGGTGATTTTTAGAAGGCTAAAGTACACTTTTGGTCTCATAATTTTTGTTAAGGTTTCAATTTTGTCCCATAACTTTTTTTGTTGCACTTTTGGATCATATCTTAGATGCAGAATTGGTCCCATATATTTGGATCAGGTGAGACTGACGGTGAAACATTTTGCAAAAATATTTTACCAATTCTACAGTCTGACAAAAAGATATGGGACCAAAAGTGATGCGTAACTAAATATACAACTTGGCCGAAAGTCCAACAGAAAAAATTATGGGACCAAATTTAGACCTGAGCAAAAATTATGAGACTAAAAGTGCACTTTAACCTTTTTAGAATGTTAGCGATTTCATAATCAAAACTGGACAAACGCACAGCTTCACTGAAGCACAATTTTGATGACGTGGCATATTGTTGAGCGATGGATTAAACGAACGACTGTGATTAATCGAACTACTGGCAGAAATGTACTAATTAAGAACTACTACAGGGGATCCGGTTCCTTTAACTTTTATCTTCTTGGCAAAATACTCATTTCGTCCCCAAACTTTACATCTGCTGTCAATTTCGTCCCCAAACTTTACACATGCTGTCAATTTTGTCCCTAATCTTTCACATTTTGGTCAATTTTATCCTTTGCTCTTACTTTAGCCAAATATTGACGACAAAATCTATGTGGTTAACGATATATAATGTAAAATTGATAGAAAAAGAAACTCAAATCCTAACTTAGATTCCAAAACAAGATGCATTCTGTCGTTAATTTATTAAAAGAAGTTAATCAAAAGGATAAAATTGATGAAAATGTGAAAGATCAGAGACGAAATTGACAGTTGATGTAAAGTTTGGGGACAAATTTGACAGCAAAAAAAGATTGAGGATGAAATTGACAGTTGGTGTAAAGTTTGGGGACGAAGTTGACAGAAAAAAAGTTTGGGGACGAAATTGATAATTGGTGTAAAGTTTGGGGACGAAATTAGTACTGTCTTTAACTGCTTTTCTTATTCACAAGACCAAAATGAGAGATGAGTTACTTAGTGGGTAGTACTAAGTACTAACTGCTCGGGTATCAGATCAAACCAAACTTTGCTGACCGTGAGTACAAGTTAGAGAGAGACTGAGGTGTTCGCCAATATAACCATTGTCTCTCCTTCTCTACCTATCTAAGCTTGTTGGGTTTTGGGGTAAAACTAAAACAAAAACCTCGAGAGAAAGAAAAAAAGATCGAAGCTTTCCTCTACTTTATTATTCTTCTTCAATTTCTATACTCTTGAGTCTTGACCCACGACGAGGTTTTTGAATATACAAGAAGCTCTCTCTTTCTCTCTCACTTTATATCTTGGTTCTACATTGTTTTCTTCTACCCACACAATCCCATTACTCCTACATTGTCTTCCTCTTCGCTTCTTCCCTTTCAATTTACTTTCTTTCTTTTTTCGGCATTCCTTCTTTCTCTCTTCACAGAAACACGCAAGTGGGAGTGTAAAGGGCAAATCCACCGAGTAGGCTTTTCGATTTGTGACTACATTGCTTAGTTAGCACATTGTTTCACTCTCTTCTATAACTTGTTTTTTCTCTACATTACTTAAGAGACAGAGTTTCGTTCCTTTTTATTTTCTGTGTTCTTTCCTAGGGGCAATTGCCAAACTTTGAGCCCATTGATCTGATCATCGAAATCATTGTGTTCCTTTTCCGTCCGTTTTTACATCGTCTGATAATCATAACCAGAAATTAAGAGAAATCCGTATTTTCATATGTTGAATCCCCTTTAAGATAAACCCAAAGGGGAATACATAGTAAACATCGAAAGAACAAATACACACATACATACATATAAATAGCATCGTTAATTCGTTATGAGATTAGAGACAGCTATATGAAGTTGTCCCAACAATGAGAGATGAGAACTCGAAGAAAAGCAAGGTTCGGGAAATGCCTCTAAATTCTGTTGTTGCATTTTGTGTTTTGAGATCACTGGTTGACTCTTTCTTTTGTTCTTGTTCTTGGCGTGAAGCTCTCGTGGCCCAAAACGTTGGTCAAGAAGTGGTTCAATATCAAGAGCAAAGCCGAGGACTTTTACGCAGACGACGTCGTTTACCGAGGTGATTGGTTCATTCCTGCTAAGATTTGAATGTGATTTAGGGCTGTTGTATTTGGATTCTTAGCATTTGTGCGTTGAACAAAACACGAAATTTATCTTGCTTCTTGTAAATCGAATTTCATCTAGATTCTTCAGAATCCTAAACAAACTCGCATTATTTGCAGCTCAAGATCTGCCGTTTTATTGTATTCTTTTTTTCCAAGTTTCCCCCTTTTGCTACCGAAAATGTTTTTTTGTTGTTGGGTTTGAAGGAGTGAGATGATAAATTAGCAATGGAAAGAACGCAGCTTTAATAATAACTTTTATCGGTTTTTTCTTCAGGCGTTGATGAAGAGAGGAGGAGCAACTGTAGAGAGAGGAATACATGCATTATCAAGAAAAGCAAAACAGGTTCAGTATTAGACACCTTGGTATTCCTTACTTCTTTGGACCACATCATTCCTAAATCTAAAATCCCACCCCAAGATAAAGATAAAAGCAACATACCAGACAGTTATGCTGTAATCTCAGGTTTTGTTTGTGGCTGGCTGCTTTTTATTTTTGAGATTAAAAAAAAAATCTTTTCTTTGATGTGCAGAGAAATCAACCAGGAGGCATGCCGACAAATCACGGCGGGGTAAAACTGATCTTGACGCTGCTCAGGTCATAGATGTGCAAAATTATAGGTTAGCTACATTTTTTTGATATATTGTTTCTTAATTACTAGAAAAATTTTCGAAGAATTCATATTCAAATTCGTTTTTCCTTTGTTGTTGATGAAGGATCTTCGTGGCTTCATGGAATGTAGCTGGAAAATCTCCTCCAAGCTATTTGAGTCTAGAAGAATGGCTTCACACGTCTCCCCCTGCTGATATCTATGTTCTTGGGTAAATTTTTGAATGTTGATCATAATATTATACAATGTGTCCTCCCTCCCCCTTGGTTCTTTCAGTGAAAGTTTGAATTTTTATCTATATATGTTTTTGCACCCAGGTTTCAAGAAATTGTGCCCCTTAATGCTGGTAATGTTTTGGGGACAGAAGATAATGGCCCTGCGAAAAAATGGGTAGCTCTTATAAGGAGGACGCTAAACAATTTTCCTGGAACAAGTGGTGGATGCCACACTCCTTCGCCAGTCCCAGATCCAATCGCAGAGTTAGATTCAGATTTTGAGGGATCAGCGAGGTGTAAGGGAGGCTCCTCCTTCTTCCACAGAAGGTCATTCCAATCCTTGAGTCGTAGTATGAGAATGGACATTAATGATCTTGACATGTCATTTCCACAATCACAACTTGAACGGCGTCTGAGCGTGTGTGATAGAATGATGTTTGGTCATAGGAATAGTGACTATGACCCCAATTACAGATGGAATTCCTCAGATGATGAAAACAATGGAGGCGGTGGTGATACTTACTCCCCAGTTGTTACACAGTGTTCACCATTAAATTATAGTTTCTCCATGGAAGACAGAGAAGGGGACAGACAAACAGGGCAGTCGGGATACTGTTTGGTGGCCAGTAAGCAGATGGTCGGGATTTTTCTGACAGTTTGGGTGAAAAGCGACATCAGAGATGAAGTTCGCAACATGAAAGTGTCTTGTGTTGGTAGAGGATTGATGGGTTATCTTGGAAACAAGGTACAATCTGGAATTCCAATCCAAACAAGCTGGGGACACATAACACAATCTTCTTCTTCTCTGATATTTTGGGTTGGTTTTTGCAGGGTTCTATTTCAATTAGTATGTGTTTGCAACGAACAAGCTTTTGCTTCATCTGTAGTCATTTGACTTCGGGAGAGAAAGATGGTGATGAGATCAGGAGGAATTCAGATGTCATGGAGATTCTCCGGAAGACAAGGTTTCCCCGAGTTCACAGCATGGGTGATGAGAAATCTCCTCAGACAATTCTGGAACACGAGTAAGCAAGCAAGCCTCCATTCCTACAAGTGAATGAATCTAAACAATACTTTATTACTCCTTCCTAACTTAACTTTTGGTTTGACTGGTGTAGTCGAGTAATTTGGCTGGGGGATTTAAATTATCGGATAGCACTTTCTCACCGTGCAGCAAAAGCTCTTGTTGAGATGCGTAATTGGAAGGCATTGTTAGAAAATGACCAGGCATGAATAATTCTGTTACCTTCATAAACAAGTAAACTCCTAACTTAATATTTTCTAAGATCATCCTGACAATTTCACACCTCTTGCCTTCAGCTGAGAATAGAGCAGAGACAAGGTCGTGTGTTCCAAGGATGGAATGAAGGGAAAATAAAATTTCCTCCCACATATAAATATTCAAATAACTCAGACAGATATGCAGGTGATGAGAGACACTCGAAACAAAAGCGAAGAACTCCAGCATGGTAAAAACATCATTATTTTGAAACTATCATTCTTCTGTTATGTGAAAGTGAAAGCTTATCCAAGTCTTTATTTCATGAAGGTGTGATCGTATCTTGTGGCATGGAAGAGGCCTCTGGCAGTTATCTTACGTTCGTGGTGAGTCAAGATTCTCTGATCATAGACCAGTTTATAGCGTATTCCTGGCAGAAGTTGAGTCTATAAACCGAAGCCGAATCAAGAAGAGCTCAAGTTGCTCTAGCTCTAGAGTTGAAGTAGAAGAATTATTACCACATTCACAATGTTACAGTTACACTGAACTTCTATTCATGAATCCCTTCATCAATTCCTATTCCATGCGATCATCAACTTGACTACTTGAGGCAAATCATCTAAGGTAACCACCTGAACCAGGAAATTTTAACACTATCTTTCTCTCTTGCTGATAATATGTCCTTTAATTACCATTCATTGTCTTTGTTTTCTACTGCTTCAAAATATATCCAGAGAGGACGAGATGCAATTTGCTCATTGGCCTTCAATTGTTCTTTGTCTTCACATTACTCATGAGGTATGATTTGTAATCCTGACTTAAGCATTGGATAATTTGTATGATCTGTAATAGTCATTCTTAGTTATCCAGAATTGGGAGCAAAGTTGACTACTCGATCTGGATAATTTAAATAAATATTTACTGCAAATTCTCATGCAAGTCTGATTCTTATCTTTGGGTTGGTCCCCATTTTTTGCAGGAGGATACTGCTGCAAGAAATGCTAGCCCCAATGGAGATGGCGACATTTTAACCCTCACAGTCCTAAACAAGGTTCGATCTTTGCCTTCTTTTCTTTTTCCCAGCTTCTCTGTAATTTTTCTTCCTAAATTTTCTGAGCCTTCTCCATACCTCTTTGTCACATTCACAGAATCACAGCCTTACGCTTTTGTCCAAACAACTCCTCCCTCTACATGTTTTTGCGTCTCAAAACCCATCCACGCCTTTGTCAGTCAAGGCCAATGGTTTTTTCTGGGTCATGAATTAGGTAATTAATTGGTGTTTAACTTGTACTACAACTTGTTGGAGAATATTATTGTAAATTTGTAATGCAAGTTTTAAACTCATGATCAGTAAACAATAAGTACTTTTACTGTGTGATTTTGCAGGAGCCTCGAGCCGTGATGTGTCTGCTGGATTATTCTTGTGTGCGTGGCAGAGAACACATTAAAAGAAATAGAGAGATGTGATGGATGGTGATTTGATAGCTAGTGCTAGTGAAGAGACGTGCAAGTTTTGGCGGATACGAAGCTTCTTTCTTTTTTGTTGTAGCAGCTAATGATTTCACTGAGAGGAATTAAAGCAAATGAGAAAATTTATACTTTAAACATATGGTGTTCTGTTTTTTCTGACTAGGATGAAAGTTGGAAGGATTAGGAAAAAGGGAAAAATTAAAGGATATGCCCACAACATAAACTGCCACTTTATTGGCTTTTGATCAGCAAGTCATTATTTTTGCACCAAATTCCAAAATTTGACATTCCTCGATTTGCTTTCCTTCAATTCCATTCTGTGACATGATTGGGGAGTGGGATGGGCTCACCATTCACCAAGACCTTTTCAGAGTCAATACTTATGTTGGTCATCATATAATTCTGAGGAATTTTAGTTTTCTACACCCTTTCTAATCTAAGGTTGTTAGAAATGATTCCTTTCCAACTCGCGTTAAGAAGAAAGTTTACCTTAAATTAAAAAATCCTTTAGAGAATGAAATGACGTGTGTAGGGGCAGTTGGAGCTGGTTCATCACATAAATCTTAAAATGGTAATTAATGGTCTAATGAGAAATTTGGCTTCTCAACGTTCACAGCGTTAAATAGTGACAACTTTAATGGACGCCAAAACCCTGAGTATTTTTTGATTCGCCTGCTCTATTCATCGCATCAAATCAAAATAAAAATCCATAAATTTTATGATTCAGATTCTCTGCTGCCTTTTCTTTTTGGTCTCCACATTTCTATTCCACCCAACCAAATGTTTCATTTGCCATATTGAAGGGAGCACATCTTCTACTTCTTTTTTCCATTATTAATATTCATTTTTAAAATTTAAAAACCTCACTTTATATGATTCTCATAGAAGACCCAAAAAACACACATCAGATTCCATGCACCTTAATGCAGCTCCTGTCATCCCTGAATGTTTATAATTACTACTAACATTAAAAGGATTAGAAAGAAGATATAAATTTTGTATCCTACCGTCTTGTTTTCTTTGTGGGAGAATCAATATTTTGAGTGGTCTTTATAGCAAATTGGTGTATGCAGTAGGCTCAGATTAACCAAATCTAGCACCCCATGTGATGCATATATGATATATATACTATACACTCCGATGGCGGTATCAAAATTTGCGTCTTTTCGGGGAACAAAGAATTTGTTTGGTCCTTTTATAAAAACGACTAACATGGATGTCGACAAGAATCTAAGGACATCCGGATTGGTCTTCAATTACTAAAGGTTTATGACAATCATGAATAATTTCTCAATATGGACTAAGATGTTTTTTCTTAAGAAAAATATTAACTTTTTGGGTGACTAATCTTTTTTTTTTTTGGCCTGATTTTGGGTGACTAATCTTGAAATAAGGTTTTATTTATTTTGATGAATCCTCTTTTGCAGTATGAAAATCAGCAGATCAAGAAGGGTCTTATTTTTTAATTTTTTAATTTGTACTCAATCAAGGAATCAATTCTTGAATAATTGAAATATCGCAACCATCAAAGATTTAGTCCTTGTATAAATTCAGGGATAAAAAGTATAAATTTAATTAGTATAAATTCAAAGACAAAAAAAATATATAAACAAAGTACAAATTTAGAGGTCAAATTGTTAACAATTGCAATTTTTCAAAAATAAAATTGTCTACTTTGATTACTCGAAAATTAATTGGTTGAATTGGTATAAATTCAGAAAATAAGTAATAATTTTATTTTTTTAATATTATTAAATGGCTTGGCGGGGTTTGAATGTAACAGTAAAGGTGAGGACATAAAAAAGGAAACAAAACTTATTAAGTATAATAGAGGGGGGATATCGATGTGGCATGGCAAATTGATGAATGGTGATTTATTTAGTGAGGGGAACAATATAATGAAACAAAAGTTACAAAACAAAAAACCTGCTTTTAAAGTACAGAAAACAGAGCAAGTTAAGCGGAAATATGAAAGGAGAAGAAGCCAAAAGGAAAAGAAGAGAGACGCAGTGGTTTGGTTTTGGTTTTGATTTTGGTTGGCTCGCCTTCCCAGAGATTTAAACAACTACATAAAGACCATTTCGCCCTTTAATTTGTTGTTATCTTCCTTCTAAGGCACAGAGACTAGTACTATTAAGGGTGTGTTTGGATTATAAGTATGTAATGAAATGATGATTTTATGTAATGAAATGGTAATGAGAAAATTATGTAATGAAAATGGTGTCTGGATTAGTTTGAGATGTAATGAAAAAAATAAGATGTGAAATCAATTAATTTAACAAAATAATGGTTGATTTTGCATACGTGTTGAGCTACCTGCGCGAGTTTGCATTTTAATCTTTTACTTACTCGCAAATTCCGCTTGCCACGCGTCTTCTGCAATTTGAATTTCACTTAATCCTACTTAACTCCACATATCTTGGTTGCTTTTATTCCCTCCAAACCAAAAAATTCATCTTCCTCCGTCTCTTTCTTTTTTTTTTTTAAATTTTAAATTCATCTTCCCTTTTGAAATTTAAATTTCAAATTGCCCTCTTTTCAAATTGTCCTCTTCTCACATCACCAGTTACTCCCTTTTATTCTCTCCAAATCCTCTTATTCTCTCCGGATCCAAAACACGCAAGCCGAACTTCCTCTTCTCTAACTTAATCCTAGTCGTCATCCATCCTCAACCGAACGCTGTCGTCCATCCTCAACGAAGCGTCGTCGTCGTCCATCCAAAAGTTGGAGGCTGATTAATAAATTTGTAGGTAAGCCGATCTTTCTCATGATTTCTACATCCTCTTCTATAACCTAAATCTTAACACACAGTTATGACCAACCGTCAATCCTCAGCGGAGCGCCGTCGTCAACCACGATCACTATCTTCTTCTTCTCTAAATAACGTATGCTGATTCATATCTACACAATGCCGAAATATAGGTTCGCTTTTTCGAATCTATCTTGCTTTGTGATTATAGGTTTCTACAATGACAAATTTGAGGTATGTTTGTTGGGTCTCCGCTTGGCTTTGGGATTGTTTGAGTTCTAAAGCTTTTTCTGTTTCAAATTTAAAATTTATGGCATCTTCATTTCAATCTTTCTTTTCATCAAAACCAGCGCTTCACAATGAAATCTAATGTACATATGTATTTTACATTCATACTTTTTAATCTGGTTCTATTTATGCATCCACACTTACAACTAGGTAGCTAAAGAGCAAATGAAGTGAGTTATCACAGAGGCAAGGGAGAAAATTTACTGAATTGAGTTTGAACGCACCTAAAATTCATATACTCGAGAGTAAGTGATATTCATTGTTTAAAATTTCTCTTCAGTTATAATATGTCATATTTTGTGACTTTGCTACTAATTTAAAGTTAGCTATACTATGTTAAATTTGATTGATGTACAAGTGTTATATTTGAAACATTATGATTGTTTATTTCTTGAGGTATTTAAGATTCTTACCTTTCTTTGATTGGGTTGACTAATGATTACTTTTATAGGTATATTTGTTATACTAGCATATGCTGGTAGGTTAGAATTGAAGCATTTATACTGGCACATAATCTGATTCTGTTTTTTGTTTGCTCAAGCTATTGGTTCCTTACCGAAATTGTCACATGGTTGAGTTTTTAATTAGAAGGCTAAACCTCTACAGCATGTCCACTTTTAAGTAGAAGGCTAAACCTCTGCAGCATGTCCACTTTTTGTCCTTGGCAGATAATTTGACATGCAGTCTAATCCTTCAAAGATAATTTGACATGCAGTCTAATCCTTGGCAGGTATATGAGGGACTAAATCGACAGTAATGATCTTTGAAGGATTAAATTGAAAGTTACTTTTTCATACTATCATTTTTAAATTTGCTGTGAAATTCATTGCCCTGAATTATTGTCAGCTGGTGTTTGATTTGGACATGTATAATTTCTCAGGCCAACTAATGGTTTTATTGTTATTTCAAGCCAATTAATGTTTGTTTTTTCTTTTGCAGTTGGAGGTGATCAAAGCCAAGATTAAGGCATCCAAATCAAAAGATGAGACTGAATCACTTAAGTTTACTCAAAAGAATCTTATTAACAAGGTATGGATAGAACTTCTACTTAAAACAGTGCGGTGCATTGTATGTTTTATAATTGGGAATTTCATTTGTAATAGGTCAATAGTTTTGATTTCTGTTGGTAACATATTACTTTCTATTGGTTGTTCAATAGATATTAGTGATGGTAAGAAAAGATATTAGATCAAACAGTTTATCGCTTCCTAGATTTGGTTTAGGAATCTGAAATTGTTCCTCATTTCAATTATTTTTTCTTTTGGTTTGTGATTCTTGATTTATGGTTCACTAAAGTAACTTTAACCATGCCTTTGTATTTGTAATATTCTCTTCATCGCTTGGGTTCTAACCCTTTATTACTTCTTTAATCTGTTATGCTTGATTTGTTATTATTTAGCAATTTTGACTATGTTATTATGATTTTGTTTTCCTTCCGTGTGTGTGGCACCAGGTTCAAAAACATTCCAATTGCTTGAGATTATACACCAATCTACCAAAGCTGGATCACCTGGTGTTTGATTTGGACATGTATAATTTCTCAGGCAGCAGAAGATGTGGTGAAAGTTATGAAGAAGAGATTACAACACAAGATCTTGCACCAAGGTACTGCCT
>QANZ01050140.1:54079-128284 GCA_003254925.1 Chamaecrista fasciculata | reverse complement strand
CCCCGCGCTCCCTCCACCCGTGAGTATATGGATAATTGAGGCATGTCATTTTTTGGTTGGTTGGCAATAGACATTATGCATTACAAATTCGGTCTGATTTTCTTTCTTTTAACATTTCTAAACCTGACTAGAGTAGTGTAATTTGGCTACTACAGTACTGCTAATAGCTACAAGAGTGTAGAGACTTCTTTTCTCTGTACACATTTCTTAGAAATATTTCCTTCCAATTTTGTTTCTCAAATATATCAACAAGAAATTTGAAAAATTTTCAACAACTGTGCAAAATTAGATGATGATGTGTTATGACCATTAAAATCTTGCTTGCTACCTTCATAATTTTTCATCTTAAACCATCAAAGCTGCAGAACATTGCTATTTCAGTTTCTTTGAATTGCTTTATATAAAGATATGCAAAATTCCTACCAAAAGTACTAGTATAAAAGTGGAAACACAGTTAACTTTTTTTTTTTTTTTCTGCAAGATGCCTACCAAAGTATGCTTGCAACTAAAGTCTTTCTCTTTCTCATGATTCAAGTTTTTTGTCAGGTAGCAAAAGATTCAAGTTAACATTTATAGTTGTTTAGGAACTCTATCCATTACCAAGACAAAGCTACAAAACTATTGTGTTGTGCAATTTGGCTAATTGACTCATTTTTATTTTGATTGTATTATTTTCTTATTGTTCAACAGGTTTTTAATGATGCCATTGAAGCTTTAAGAATCTCATACAAGAAGATGAATCCTTTTTGTGTCCCTTTTGCTACTACAAAGATGGGTTATGCCATGCTTGCAATGGATCTGGTATGCTTAAATTGAATTTGGTGCATACTATGTGGCCACTATTAATGGCATGTCTTGGTTTTTTTTCAAGTTTCTACCAATTGATTAATTTTATGATTCCAAGGATGGATGGGACCCAACTATTCAATCTCTACAGCTTGTGCTACAAGCAACTTTTGTATATTGAATGCAGCAAACCATATTATTAGAGGAGAGGCTGTGAGTCGTTGCATTAATACTTGCTCACAGTATTGTGCATTTCTTCATTTTTATTTAACATAATGAATAGTTTAATACTTTTACAACATAGTCTCAGCAGTTACAGGTATTATAACTTAATAAAAAGATTAAATAATTTTGTAAATTATCTGCAGGATTTGATGCTTTGTGGTGGTTCTGACGCTGCTATTATACCTATTGACTATTGTTATCTAAGTTTATTTTGTGCTATTCATTATTTTTTTTTCAAGAACTTAACGTGGCATGAATATATTTATCCAACAATAATTGGTTCAGACTTGGGAGGCTTTGTGGCTTGCAGGGCTCTTTCACAGAGGAATGTTGATCCTACCAAAGCTTCACGGCCTTGGGATACTGTAATACAATGAAATCAATGACTTACTGCTGTTTTGTTTGTTTTCTCCATTTTCATTGCTGAGCTTTCATTAAATTTGCAATAAACTATAAGTATATAATCCTATTAAAAGTGGGTTGAATATACTATAATTTCTCTTCCATAATTTTCTGTAGAATTCCTAAGATTGTGCAATTATTGATGATATTTTCTATAATTATTTGTTAGTTGATCACTATAAATTAGTTGTCATTACTTAGTCCTTTCCTTTGATATACATGAAGATCTTAATATGTAATTTTATAATTGATTTCATATATCTTAATTTTGATTGGTCTTCAAATTTCAAATTCAGTACACATGAGATAACTCTTAATTTCACATTCTCCTACATATTGTCGTTGAAATTTTAATATTAGTATATTTTTACAATATATCTATTTAATTTAATTTCTCAAACCTTCAATGCGATGGAAATATATTAGATTAAAATATATTGATAATTTTTAAAAATTAAAATGGATCCATAATAGTCAAATATGCTACGTATAATAGAAATTACATACACCTTAATTTGTTTTCTACTATTTCATCAAATCCATTGTATGATCGTAATATAAGTAATGTAATTATGTTTCAATTTGATGATAATAAGTACTAATGTCTAATCCAATGACATTACTTGTACATTTTCACTAATGGTTTGATTAGTTAACAATATACTAACTTTCGGTAGTTTTGTAGACATGAGGAGGTGACAAATGTCCACTCAATAATGTGATTTTGCAAATGAAAAACCCGTGCGAACGCACGGGTCTCAAACTAGAGTATATGGGTTGTAATGATTGTGGTTGTTTGAAATAATTATATGAGTTTTTTTAAATTGTATAGGGGTAGAATTGATAATTGATAATGGAATGAGATAGAAATTAAAAAAAATGATATTTTGACTTTTTGGTTGTGGTGGTTATGAAATGAAATGGTAATGAAATTGTCTTGGAATTTGTGCTAAAGGTGAATATTTGTAATGAAGGTTGGAGATGCATTATGTAATGAAATGAAATGACCAAAATGTAAATAACATAGAAATTTTAAAAACCTTCTATTTGGTCCACGATTTTATATCGTTCCAACGAATTAGTCCTTACGAAGGGAAATATATGTCTCGACCCATAAAAAAAGCGTATTCATCAATAATTTGGTCTCTCTTTCAATTTCAATGGCCAAAAAATAAATTTAGGGACCAAAATAGAATAATCTTTAAAAATTTATGGACCAAATAATTTATCTTTAACAAACAACAAATTATTATGCAGAATTTGATAAATAATTTCAACAGTGTACGGTACATAAAAAAAAAAGGATAATCATTTGAAAAAAAATATTTGAAAGATTACTATTTTTTAATTTTTATACTACAAAAAATATTACTCATATATATACTAGCGAAAGGACCAAAATGTATATTTGAATTATATATATTTTTTAATTTTGTTTTTCAGTTGTTGCACTACCAAAAATATTACTCATATATATACGGGAGGAGAGACCAACATATATATTTTTTTGTATGAATTATATTTTTTTTCATTACCGGTTTTGAATTTTGTTTTGAATATGGTACACTACAAAAAAGATTATTCATACATATACTAGATGAGGGACCAAACTGTAAATTTTTGGGGATTGAATTATATATTTTTTCTTTTTGTTGTTTTTGAATTTTGTTTTTATATTTTTATTAGAGTATAGGTAATAAATGAGGGAGAGAAGGGGTGAGTAAGAAAAAGAGGAAAAAAAAAATAAGAAGAAATGATGAGTGGAGAGAGAAAGTTGTAAGTGTAATAAATGAGAGTATTGAAAATTACTATTTTGTTAAATAGTTTTTTTTATATTTGTATTATAGTATATGTAATTATAGGTATTTGAGTAGGGGTATGTTAGTAATTGAGTATGAAAAATGTAATAAAATGATGTTGTAATGAAATGAAATTTTTGTAATGACTTTGTAATTGGGAAATAAACAGTCATGTTACACTGTAGCTCAAGTTATATATTAAAAATAGGGATAATAAATTTATAATGACGTTGTAATTGGCAAACAAACACACCTTACAATATAATGCAAGCATGGACTCTAACAGAGGTATCGCAGTTGATATGAATAGTCAATATTATATATAAGCACAGCAATATTCCCCTGACTACGTACGGTATTGCTGTTCAAACTTCAAACATTGCAGTACTCTTTTGAAACCTCTTCTCCTCAATTAAGTGTTCACATTAATTATTTAAATAGTTTGGTGGATTCTGTTCACTATATATATATATATCCTTAATTAGTAGCAGCCATGTGAGAGTAAGTGCAGAGTATTGTACTTTTTAATGAGATCAAAAGAAGGAGTATTATTCATATATGTGCCAAATAACAAAATCGGACAGCTTTTCCACTTTCCCACTTTTAATTATACGAGTGATTATTATATATTCTTCACCCATCATTTAATTAGTTACCACAATATTCCCTTCATCCCTTGGCTTAATTGGTCACCATTTTAATTAAACCATTTGGCAATCCAATAGGTGACACGTGTTAATAACTGATTTGACTTGTATCCTCCAATACTTTCGTTCATTAAAAAACAGATAGATTAATGAAATGGTGTCACTAAATTGAATATATAGAATTAATTAAAGTAAAGAATTGTAATATCTTAACCATTTGAATTGAAATATCAGGCTTAGAATAAGAAAGAGTAATGAATGCACGGATACTGAGAAGTGAGACATATTGCACATATATGCATATATAGCTAGCTAGGTAGCTCGTTGAGTGTGACTGTCCAAGTGTGAACTCCAACGAGGTTTTCAGGCATCCATTTGTAGCACGTGATCGCACGTGACGTAATGGGGGAGAGGAAATTGGGTCTGGGAGCTTATTATATATGTTATGTGCCCAATTCTCCATGTGAACCCATCAAAAGGAGGGAATCGATCAGCTACAGTATAAATTATTGAAGTATATAATCCTAGCCGTTTAATGAAGTATCTAATCCTAACAGTTCAATGAATTAGTTTAAGAGAAAGTATAAATAATTAAGGGCCAAATCTTAATTAGATATTCATTTAAATTAACCCATTTAATTAACTTGTTAATTTGCAATAGTGAAAAGGTTATATGAGATCAGAGCACTTGTATTTATTGGTTAATTACGTAAAATGCATGCGAGCTGATCGATCGAGTGTTGTGCAGTGCAGTAGTTGAAGAATGAAGATTCATTGGGGGTGGACCACTTGGATATATGTCCATTATAAGCAAATGGACAAGTAAGTGCGAATTCCACATTCGATTGGAAATTACCTTAGCTTTTGCATTAAATTGGAGTAATGGGACTCCATAAGTTGATAGCTATGTGACAGGTACGTGGGAGCAGTGAAATGTAAAAAAAAAAAAAAAATATTATCATCATAATGCTACAATTATCTGCACTCTGCGCGCAGGGAACAATACGTACATCATATAATGATTCAATATTATATTATATATATATGACGCCATCAACACACACACTTATAAATATCGATGTTGAATTAATTGATGGATGTTTGAGGCCGAAGGTTTGAATTAATGAATATATGGATGAGTTGGTGATGAATGATGATGACTGACAATATAGACACACGCATGCATGAAATAAAAGTGGCACAAACCGGCTAAGGATGAAAGTCGATTGGCATAAGCTTTGGAAGGCGTCAAAGCTCTGACCACCCAATGAAACAACAAATAAAAGCAACACAGTAAGTAAACTTATTCCTTTCCTTTAATTTTCTCATTCCTATCCTATTTCCAGATTCTTTTTTCTTGAAATTTAATTTCATCAGTACAAGTTCAACATGCATGCATGCATGGACTGACTTTTGTTTGTTCACTCTTTGCAGATAAATAATGGACACTATTGATCCATCATAATAATATATGCAACAGTGGGCCTTAGCGCGCTTCCTAATATTTAGCCTCTTGTAGAACTCCAAGTAGCATGCATCGAAATAGACAAATCCCAAACAGAATGCATGGCTATATATATACATGTACATATGAAACTATGTTGAATCAGTCAATCAGCTAGCTTGCATCTAATAAGAGTTCATGACAAAAATCAAATGAATATTATGATATATATATATATATATATTGACATGTGAAAACTACAAAGCTGGATCAGGGAAGATCTAACCTTGGAGTTCACAATTAAAGGGCAGTCTCCAGTTGTTGTAGGTCGTCGGATCCTGCCGAGGAGGAAGCGCAGGGGGCTCCTTGCGACCCGTGTCCATCTCCTGAGGAACTTGGAACCTGCAAGAAGGATTGCACAGGGGGAGGCCCCTGTGAATCCACTCCGAAGCTCAAGTTAGAGAGAGAGTGGGAGATGAGAGTAAGAATTCCGGAGAGATTCATTACTTACCTTGTTCAAGGTGTTTAGCGTGTATATGTAGGAGTGAGGAAGTACCGTCTCGTAGGTGATTGATGGTGACCTGTGCCTGTAGAGTCAGGCAAGTATCCCAAGATCTGGGGGATTGTGTCTGAGAAGATCTGAGGAGATCTGTATGGTGGGCCCATGACAGCTAAGTGCTTTGTTCTGGGTGGGAGGGGACCCTGCCAGTATGCTGTTGGCGTCGGGTCAGAGTGGGAGGGGACCCTGGGTACAAAAGGGTGTATATCACTAGTCCCTCCAAAAGGTCCGAGGGAAGTGGGAGGGAACCCTGCCAGTTTGCTCTTGGCGTTGGTTCTGAGTTGGAGGGGACCCTGAGGGCAAAAGGGTGTATATCACTAGTCCCTCCAAAAGGTCCGAGGAACATGGGAGGGGACCCTGCCAATCCGCTCTTGGCGTCGGGTCTGAGTTGGAGGGGACCTTGGGGCAAAAGGGGTATATATCAACATGGATGGGGAAATATAATGAAGTGCGCAGGTGAAATTAAAGAAAGAGAATCGTGGGATTAACCACATAAAATGTAAAAGTTGAAGTCTCACTCTCAATTAAGTAAGGCAGTAAGGTACCAAATGTGTGAAACCTGTGTCAGAGCCCTGAAAAGCAAGTTTATAAGGAAATTTGGAGTATTGGCATTTGCCTTTGCCCTTCGGCTTTGGGGCTGAGACCTCTGATGTGGGCTATCACACACTGGCTTTTGGGCTTTTCCCTCTTTATTAGGCCATCAAATGAAAAACAAACAAATAAACAAACAGACTGATCCATGATGAGCCCAACGTATATATATATATATATTGTCCCGATGAAACTGTGGCAGGAACGTGTTTACTGTTTCAGGCTTTCAGTTTCAGCAGAACCAACAACCCTCCGTTTCATGTGGGTCACACAGAAGACTGTTTCTGTAACAGATTCTTTTTTCTAGGCATAACCATCACTAATAACGTGAATAATTCTTCTGATCTTTCATACCCAGCTGGTTTCATTGTTGTTTCTGTAACAGATTCTTTTTTCTAGGCATATATAACCACTAATAACGTGAATATTGTTTCTGATCTTTCACAGGGGTCCCTAATTCCACCTGCTTTGATTATTGTTTCTGTTTGTTAACGTTACTCTGAACAGCTAAATAATCACACACCACTCTCTGGCCTCTGCTCACTCTTCACCATGCTAATCGTGAACCATAACCACGCTTTAAACTTGTTTTTATTCTGAAGTCTCATCTGGTTAATTAATTACTCCAGTTTAAAGTTGTGAGATACTTGGGGTTTATTGAATTGGATCCTCCTTAAATCTTTTATATATATCTTGGTTCATCATGTTAAGTTGGTCTAATTTTGTTAATTAACCAATATGTCTATTTTGATAATAAATAAACAAAAGATGCTAAGGCCATTCGTTATTTTTACTTAAATTATATTTGGATTAATCACTTGATATAACAAATTAAATGTTTGAGACAAAAATTACCGCTCAAGGTAAAATAGATGACTCAATGAACAATATGCTAATATGAATACTCATCAAATTAAAATTAAACTAAAACAATGTCTTAAATCAACATTAACAAACTGATTGCTCGAATTGCAAAACACATAATTGTAAACATAGATAGCTATAGCTTGGTTATTCGTTCATAGGTGCATTCCATTCGGTCAATTCCTTCTTTCCACTTTTTAAGTCACTCTTGATTTGTTTGGCACGACACTTAGGGCTGCAAAATCCGCGCAAGCTTCTGCATTTCAAATAATTTTGTATCCATCAATAACCATATATATTAATTGTACCAACAAAATTCAAAATTATATAAAAAGAAAATATTTTCCTAAACAACTTGCCACCTATCAAATAATTATTAAATACCATTTTACAAAATAGATAGGATCAACAAACACTCTTTTGTTAAATAAGGGAAAATAAATGTTCATCTCTCGTGGACTTCAAAAAATGTAATAACATGCATCTCTTAACTATATTAATAGGCCGAAGTTATATAGTAGCGCAACATTTTGAATTCAATTTTAAGTTCAATAAAGTATTGCTATATATCTTTTATGGAAATTTTTGTCTTCATAAATTGATCTCAGTTGATCAAATAATAGTATTATAACAACAATTAGATTTAGATTAACTAAAATAACTTCAAGATCACTAGCATTGGAAATTATTAATTAACTAATATAATGCTATAGTCATTATTTGTAAATCTTGCAAAGTTATTATCAAATCCACTTCTATAAATATACATTAATACACACTGATAATCCGTACATCTTTACGATATTACTTTAACAGGTCTATTTATTTATTCGTACCTCAAAGTTACCTTAAACAAATCTATTTTCATTTTTATAAAAGTTTGAAAGGAATACATCTGTAATGACGATACAATTATATTTTTAACTATTTAACAAAATATGAAAATGAAATTAGTTTTAGCTATTTAATAAAACTTGTCAATCAATTTGAGAATTGACATTGTTGAGATTTTCTCTTGAGATAGACTTCCAAATATAAAGAAATAACCAACTTACTCAAGTTGTTTTCCTCTCTTAAGATAAATATATACACACATCATTCATTCGGATGAGAACATACACAAGTATTTATACTAATGATAAATTAAGAAGTAAAGAACCTTACCCGTACATAAAAACATCAACATTCAGAGCAATCGTTTTGTCACAAAAATGACAACGATTAAGAAAGTCAGAAAAGCTCAAGTAATTCACTGAAGTTTTGTGAAGCTTGATTGGTGGATTATCTTCGATTGAAAGCGTTGGTGTTATATAAAACAGGGATGCAGGTTTCTTTCCTACATTTACATCAGAAGAACATATGGAACCATCATTAATTCGCTTGCGTTTCTCTGCCATTCTCTTTTCTCTCAAATTTTATACAAGACAAAGATTACTGGAGTGAGTGTGATTATTTCAATACCTTGTAAACTTTCCCACATATCTTACCACTATAAATAAAAGTTAAAACAAGTAACGGACAGTGCCACATACTTGCCAACTCATCATTGTACTACTTTTTCCTTATTATTAATTTTTATTATCTGTTTTATTAATTAACTATATATTATTTTTTTTGGCCAAAATTAATTAATTATATATATTTTAAAGGCAATACTTATTTTTTTCAGACTCATTAGACTTTAGAGGACTTATTTCTATAAAAGTTTGTATTCATAAATGTCAATAAATTATGGAGAATCTGATTGGAGATTGGGGAAGATAATAGCTAATGGGGAAAAAGATGGTTATTTTTAACAAATTGAGTTTCACTCTAGCTTTCTTTTTCAATTCACCGGAAGACCGGATAATTTTATGAAAATATTTTGGGATCAATATGTACTTAGATGACAAACCCAAAAATGCAAAACTTACTCTTCTCTTTTTTTTTTTTTTGGTCAGACAAAACCTACTCTTCATACAGACATGTTTTCTCTTTTGTTAATTTTATTAAAAAATAGAAAACAGGGAAGAGAAATACTAACCAAAACTAATTACTGTTGAATCTAGGCCCAACCAATGAATATTGTTCGCAATGCAGTTTGTTTAAATGTTTAGATTATCCACTCACATATTCAAATATTAAAAGTCAAAATGAATTCAAATGATTTTCAAAGTTTTTCTTTTTGTTTTGTTTTAATTTTCAAATTTTTTTCACGTTCTCTCATTAATTCAAAATATAATTCACACTTTTTGAATTCGACAACTAATTTGAATGATTCTTTTTATATTTGGTTTAATAAATAAGTTTATAAAAATAAATCTTATTTTTTATAAAAAAAAAAAAATCAATCATGAATTTACCTTCAATTTTTTATTAAAAAAATATTTTTATTTTCTTCGCCACACATTTATTAGACGGTAAAATAAATAAAAAAAATAAAACTAAAATAGAATAAAAAAATTTAAACCACACATTTTGACTGCGTTTTGTAAATTGCAGAGTTAAGCTGCGATGCGATTGATCATCACGAAAGAAAGCATACTCTGTTATTTATAGTTCCTCGTCTCGTTTGGTTTGGTGTAAAAACTGAGACCAATGAGCGATTAACGATTAGCGAGCCCTTCCTCATTTCATTATTTTTTTAATACACAGTATGCAGATCCGCATACTCCATTAACGATTACATTACATTCTCGTCTAGACAACATAACAAAACAGAACAAAAGAGAAGCAGCCTAGTTGAGCCAGCCATGTTTCTCAAATCTCACGCTCCTCAGGTTCCTCCTCCTCGTAACTCTGGGGCCCACCGAAAAAGAATTCTTCTTTACTGAAAAGGGTAAAGGCAAACACACTCTCCAGCTTCTCCTTTCGGGTCTGATCAAATTTTCAAGTAGAGGCAAACACCAAGTGAAGTAGGCTATATGAAAACTATAAGCAGGACAAAAAGTGTAAAGGACTAAAGGGTATTGCAGGGCCTCCCAGCTGAATGTTCTCAAAATTGATTCTGGTTTTCGCCCTCCTGCCCCATAAAATGCCTACATCCACATAGTTTCTTCACATGAACACAATAAATAGCATAGCTTTTGTGTTTTCTTTCTTTTAAGAACTACACTTGACTTTTATTTTTCTGTGTGTGACAGTGAGTGCCAGTGAACATGTGATGCCAAATTGTCAATATTCAATTATCTATGAATGTTGACTCACTATGGCTTATTAATCTTTAGTTGTGTATGTGTACTGTGAGGTCACTGAACCGATTGTATTCAAAGTTAACGAAGGAAAGAAAGGAACCTCAAAATTTCCTGGGATAGAATGGTATGTGGAGCACAGTAAGTAGCAGCTTCTCACTCTTGTCTTTGTTGACCACATAAACAGGGGTTCCTGATGATACCCTCATGATGTCTCCTGGTTGAAGGCTGAAAGATTGTGTTTTGTCTTCCTTCACAAGCCCAATTGTATCTCTTCCTGCAAATTAGGCACCATAAATAAATACTCCCTCCGTTCCTATATATCTGATGTTTAAGGTAAAAACACACAGACTAAGGAAATGATTAGCTCACCTAAAATGAAGAGAAAAATGAGGTAAAAAGACTAAACTATCCCTATTAAATTACTAGGAAAATGTTTATTCATTTATGACTCTACTATATTTAATAGGGATAGAATGGTAAAAAAATAATTAATGCTCTCTTGAAGTTATAAAACATCAGATATTTTGGAATAAAAAAAGTTTTCCAGAAAAGCAGATATTCAGGAACGGAGGGAGTAAATGAGAAATTAGAGAACACCTAAATTCATCAATTATGCGAGCAAGAACAACCATACTCCACAGATCAAGGTTAATACTCAATACACCTTTAACATTGAAGAAAACAGCCTCAGAGTCAAAGTGACATGGAGATACAAAAGTTTGTTGTTTGGCTTCCAAAATGGCCAAACGAAAACTCACAATGCCTCAAAGCAGCTTCTTAAATTTCTGGAGAACACAAACACCGCCATCCTCCGTTTCCGCTCTGCTCTCAAATTGTTCATCTCCGAAAACAGATTTTTCTGTTTGGACTCATCCTCATCATCGTCTTCGTCTTCTTCTTCTTTGCTTTTTTCTGGTAGAATATTATGATGGCCACCCTTTTCTTCCATCTCACACTCTTTCTTCCTCTGGATTTCCTCTTCTATTTCCCTCTCTGGCTCCTTCATCTGTTCGAACTTCTCGCAGCTTCTCTCGCATTTGTGTTTTCACTCTCGCTATACTGCTGTTGTTGTCTACACTGGTGCTTACATGTTTGAAGCTCCAGGTCTACCTCTGGTTCTTCTTGAGTGAATAGAGCTATATATGCAGATAAGGCTACCAGGAAGAAAAGCAAGAAGATTTGTGATTTCAACCTTTCTTGTGTCCTGCATTATCAGATATTAACAAGATGAAGCTCCAATTATTAATTATACCAAGACAACAAGCATGTGCTTCCAGTTATTCCAGTCACATTGTTTCGACGTGCACAATTTTGAAAAAAAAAAAAATTATTCTCCTTCGTAAATCAAAAGAATTTCCAATTAATTTGACAGAGGAACTATGCAAGTATTCAAGCAAAAATTATAGTAAGCCCGGGGTTAGATTGCTGCTTTCAAAACCCTGTTCTCACGTGCTTTATGAAAATTGTTAGAAAAGACAACCCTCTGGTATATGAATTTACCAACTATGATTAGATTAGTATCACGTGTTTGATCTCAGGGTGGTTCTTATCTTCAAGATCTTAGGACAAGTGATTATGGACCCAAATGCTCCTATACCTCCACATACTCCGACCTTCCTACCATCTTCAAGATTTCTGATTTCAACCTTTCTAGCGCCCTGCATTACTAAGACAGGAGAAGTTGCTATTCCATTTTCATGCAGGGGATCAGGAACAGTTCAGTGTTTGAATGTGTGATACCAGTCACTGAATCAATATTCAATAACCTGCACGTTTGAGGCATGAATTGGGGCTCCTCTCTGTGACCTTGTCCTGCCTTAAAATGTTTCTTCACCTGCAAAAAGGAGGAAAGCAAAATGCCACTGAAGCAAAAGTGTATCATACCAAAACAGATAGCTACATAACTTGCTAAACACACTGATGGTGGCTGAATAAGTACAAATATAATGATCTATCCAGTAGCATTTGAACAATTTCCAAAAGTAGCAATGTCAGTAAGAAATCTCTATGAATTTTACGAAACAGTAAAGGCAATCACCATCAAGTTAATGCCCTGATAATATACACCAGTCTATAAGACTTACAGATTCATCCCTCAGACCACCTATAGACAACCGATCAATTCACTTGATCATCCCTCTAACGAATTTGCATAACTTCTGTTCATTCCAAACTAAATAAATCAGTTACAAATTTCACTCTAAGTTCAACTTGCTGTGAAGGATACAAGAAAGAAAAGGTAGCACACATACAATCAAAAAGTAAAGGCAGCTAGAATAGTTATATCCTCTTTTGTTTTTTTGTTTTTTCTTTTGGGTCCTTTAGTACATCACAAATTTACATTTACATTCAAATCATGATATCAGATTGATAGAATAAAATAACAGTATAAATCCAAGTTGTCATATTCATTGAACCAAAAATCTAATAAAAAGAATAAAACTGATAATTCATCTTACTAGATCTTTAACAACCTCGAGTCATAAAGAATTTTAAGATGATGGCTTCAGAGAGTTAATGCATGGCCAAGACTTCAACTCAACCCCACCCAATTTTTGAATGTCAGGGTAGCTTCCCTTTTGTTTAGTTGGGCTTCTGTCTGAAATTTTGGGGCCTTGCCTTTGTAAAGTGTTTTATGGTACTTCAGGAAGAGCATTCGGTACTTGTACTTGTCAATAAACATTTTACCTTTTTCCATCATTGCCACAACTTCATTAGCTCGATTGAAAAATCCACCCCTCACAAATGTATACAGCACCGAATCCAAAAGTTCCTGATCAAACTTCACTGGAACTGAAGAAGCAAGAGCTTTCATCTCACCCCAAAGCACTGTTACCTCCTGATAGTTCCCTCCAACAGCAGCATAACCAGTAACCATAGAATGGAAAGTTTGTGCATTAGGGGTATGGCCTAGACTCCTCATCTTCTTTAAAGCCTTTTCAGCATCTTTCATCAGTCGCTTCTTACAGAAAAAATGGATTACATTATTCCAGTCATGAACTCCATAATCCACTTGCTGTCCTTCCTTGATTTCCTGCAACAGCTTCTTCATCAACCCAGATTCATCTTTCTCAGCACAACTTTTAGCCAGCATGATGGAATCTTGTTGACCAACGTTTGGAATTCTAGCCCCTTTCATCTCTTTGAATAAAGACAGTGCACCCTCTGTATCTTCCTGAAGCACCCTGGTCTGGATCATCGCCTTATAAGAACTTGAGTCCAGTTGGATGCCGGCCTTTCTTGCATCTCTTAAAAGTGAAGTGGCGTAGGCGGATCTATTTGCTAGACAATATGCTTTCAGGAGGGAGGCATATACAGATGAACCAGTTTTAATTCCAGCTAAACGCATCTCATCAAGAAGGTCATGTGCTTGATCCAACCATCCAAGTAAAATACATGAATTAATGACATGAACCAAGACTGAACTGTCATTGGAAAGCGGGGAATCCTCTCTTTCCACTTTGATTAGAAACTCTGCCAAATCCTTGGTCTTTCCAACTTCTAGGAAAGCTTTAACCAGTTTCACATAAATTGATTCAGTTGGTTGGAGTATACCATGCTCAGTTGTAATCAAGTTGACTTCCATCTGCAGCTTGGCTAACAAGGAACCGAGAATAGCCTTTGACTCTGCACTAAATTTTAAGAAGTTACGATCCCTAGAGAACTCCTCATAGGATAGGACACTGTTTCTTATAGGATTGCTGAATTTCAAACTATCAGAATCTTGATTGACACTCACACTCTGCATGGAAGCCAGTCCAGGAGAATATTTATGGACAACTTCACTTGTGTCAATCATAAATTTAGCTGACGCCAAAGAATTTTTTGCCGTCTTTGCTTTTCTAAGCATTTCCAGAACCATGTTTGATGTAGAATCTAGATCCCCAAATTTCAAATGGCATGAGAGCAAACAGTTATAGAATTGGCGTAATTGAAAATCAGTAAGATTGGGTGCTTCCTCTATGTGCCTTTGAAGCTTCTTAAGCTCTTCTCTGCGTCCATTTCTTTCATATACATGGGCCATTATTATCAGTAAATTTGCATCAGCCTTTACACCAATCTGAGGCATCTTATCAAGAAGCTCTTCTGCTTTCCTAGAAATCTCAAATAAGATACACGCTGCCAAAGCAATGTTAAAAGCCGTAGTATCAGGCTTCATAGCTATCAAAGGTGAATTGCTCTTTTTACGTGGATCCACTCTATTATTTTGGAACAAATAACTTATCTCAAGGATCAACTCAGCAGCAAGGAAAGCTCCATCTGCAGTTTGTGACATGTGAGCTAAAACTGCCGACCAGGCAGTAACCGGGGGAAATTGCTCCATATCTATCATCTTTCTCAAAACAGTTGATGCAGGAACTGGCAGCCCAGCTTTGGCAAGACCAAAGCAGAGATACATAAGTACT
The DNA here is from genome assembly GCA_003254925.1 of Chamaecrista fasciculata. Classification (NCBI taxonomy): domain Eukaryota; kingdom Viridiplantae; phylum Streptophyta; class Magnoliopsida; order Fabales; family Fabaceae; genus Chamaecrista; species Chamaecrista fasciculata. The sequence continues at coordinate 113,388 of QANZ01050140.1, read as the reverse complement.
TCTTTCTCTAATAAGTTCTGTTTACCTTCCTCAATAGCTTGTTCTACCAATCCATAAGCTTTCTCAAGCCATTTCACATCAAGGCTTTCCACAAAAGCTGTTAGAAGCTTGTTGACAATAGATTTCCTGGGGAAACCCTCTAGTTGCACGTGCTGCTGAAATAACTTCCATGTATCATCTAATTGATTCCCATCAATAGCATTCTGTATTTCAATATTTAGTTTAGCTGGGTCCCGAGCCTGGACCAGGATAGTTTCAGCCATACTAGAGAAACGAACTCCTTGGTGGCTGAAAGCATTCTGTAAATCAAGTATAAATGTTTGTGAACCTGTGTAGGGTGAAGAAGGGCTAGTAAACTTAACAAATGGGCAAGACTTATGTTAGTGGAAACACAGACGATGCTGTTATTGCACTTTGCAAGATTCACAGTTTCACAGCTCAACACCTTAAGGCAAATAACGGTCAATCCACTTGATGATCCCTCTAGAAAATTTACGTAACTCCCATTTCCCTTAAACTATACAGAGTACTAATTATACTTACTAAAGTTCAACTTTCAAAGATAGATACCAGAAATCATGGTAAACAGTTGTAAGATAAACAACTTAATCAGCAAATAGTTATATCTCTTGTTAGGTCAGAGATATGATGCATTACATCAGATATTTATATCTAAATTAACAGCACTAGGGAAAACTCCACCATGAAAGTAACAACTAATAGATATTGAATTTTACACCAGAATTCTTGAAAGCTACCAATTCGCATAAGCAGGTAAATGATCTCGAGTTAATTGCTCATCAACACTCAATATAGAACTTGTATTCTTGTGGGGCATTAAAGAACAGTGGTAAATTTGATAAAATTAAGTTCACCAATCTCAATCTTAAAATTTCATTTCATGATAACAAACCGAACTCTGTGCATTCACTGAAAAAGAACTCTAATATAAAAAGGCAAAGCTGAGAATATTAATTCTTACCAGATTTTTGCCTTCGGTGATTATAGGATTCCGAGAGCGAACAACGTGCTTACTAATCCCCGTTTCGCTCCAATATTTGCCCCTTATAAACATCACCTGTGACAAAGGGCAAGAATACTAGTCAATATAAAATATAAGAATACAATAAGAGCTAAAAATGATATAAGTTGCTTACAGTGTCCCCTCTAAGAATGTTCCAATGCCTAATGAGTTTCTCCGCCGCTCTCCAACCCATTTCAGGATGGCCCTCTAAGATCACACGAGCAACAGAGTGCAGCGAAAAATCTGAGCTTCAAAGCGATTTGAATAGGAAGCAAAATTGAGAAACAACGAGTTGTAAGAACGACCACTCTGTTGGGAAACAAAAAGCAGACCCCTATATTCCAATATGAAGGTTATAATAACCTATCCCAGCATCCCAAAACAAATTTTTTCTGTGTTTAGTTGGTTCCCTTCAGTTTATGTTATGCATAGCAATTATGTAACAAAAGCGAAAGTTTAGGCGTTAAAGGGAGCAACAGAGTAATTAGTAATTACACTGAGGTGGCCTTCACGAGAGGAATCAACAAAGGAAAAGGAGACAGACCCCGATATTCGAACTTGGAAAAACCGGGGCCGCGGCGAGTGGCGACGCCGACTATGACTGAAGTTAGAACGAGCGTTTGGCTGTGAGCCTGTGACACGTCTGAGAAAAGGGAACAAAACTCGACAGACTTTCACTTCTCAGATATCGAATAACCAAACGACAGAAACGACGTCGCTAAGCGCAAAAAATAAGGGTATTCCAATTTGGCAAGTTTTTTTTAAAATATTTTAATTTCAATAAAAACTTTGTAAATTATTGTGTTTAAACTACACTAATTATATAGATAAATTCAGATTTTATATATTAGTAAATTTAATCATTCTTAAATAATTGTGTTTTTTTTATTTGCCACTTGTGGTGGGTTAGGTTTTGTTAGAAGGTTAGATTTTTGTTCTGTTTTGAAGCAGAATTGTGGAGTTTGTACGATGGGTTGAGGCTTGCGTGCGAATTAGGATTTAGGGATGTTATCCTTGAATTCGATTCGTTGGGAGCGATGGAGCTGGTTTGTGGTGCGATTGAGGGGAAGAAAGTTTGTGGTGGTTTGACGCACTTCATTCTTGACTTGGTGCGAAAAGATTGGAATATTAGAGTTCTTCACACGCTTAGAGAAGGGAATCGCGTGGCTGATGCTTTGGCTCGACTTGGCATGAAGATGGAGCATTTTTTAGTTGGTTGGGTTGAGCCTTCTAGTTGTATTAAGAGACTTTTGTTTGAAGACAACTTTAAGCCTTTGTTGCCCCGTGACTTTTAAGTTTTCTTTTGTGCTTTGGCTTTTTTTAAGTTTCTTGATTATACCCAAAAAAAAAAGTTTTTTATACACCTATAAAATGCTACATATTAAGTGAAAATACCCCAAAGTTTTTTTAGCATTTATTTTCTGCAACTTTTTTTAATAAACTTTACTCCATGCATTTCTGCTTATATTTCCTTTTTTTTAAACAAAAATAAAAATATTAAATGAGGGTGTTTAAAAAATTTTTATTTTGCATTTTAAGAACTTCGTAAAGATTTTATTTGAGAAGTAACCTCTAGAAGTATGTGAACAAAATCGAAACTCACATGCCAATAAAGGTTGGCCTAGTTAGTAAGGAGTTGACTCATAATTCACAAGGTCGTGAGTTCAATTCTTGCTGTCGATATGAGGGTTTGTTGGTCAATGATCTGTAAGTACCTCTATAAGCGCTTATAAAATCTAGAGGCCTGCCCTAGCCTTAATGAACTCCGGGTCCAATTCACATAAACTTTCTACTTCGAAGCTCAAAGAGATCCAACTAGATAATCTACAAAACAAGCAAATAACTTCTTTTGAATTGGGCCAAAACAAATGGGCTGATCCGTTTCTTAACCCTGTCACACCTCCAATTTGATTTGTTAAAGTTGGACCTAAAAGAAAATAATCTTAAAGGCTAAAACAACAAATTGTAACCTTAACTAATTAGTCTCCTCAACATATTCCTTAATAAATAAATACTAGTGCCAAAAAAACAAACATATCCAGGAGGGTAGTGAGTGACGATAATGCATCCAACTTGACAATTGAGCTGAAGTTCAACTACCTTAACTAATTATTATTGCAAAAGATTTTTTTAAAATCTTGTTAATCCCCCCAGCTAAAAAATTGAGTTAGTAAATAAACCAAGGTACTCTATTATTTTAAGCAGCAAATATTTTTATTGGGTTCCCAAATGAGTAATGCGGAATAGTCAAACAAATCCCGAAATGTTGTTACAACGGTTTTATTATATTTCTTATTAAATAATGCATTCCTTGCCCATATACACAAAATTAAATAGTCCAATGGAGTTTTTGTGAGAAGCGCATCCCATTTGTGCAGGGGAAGGGCGTTACGTGGAAATAGTGGGCCATTAATTAGAAGGAGTAGGCAACCTATAATTACTTGCCCAATCTTGGAGATTGCCTATATAAATATAACCCTCCCATTAATTTCTTTCCATCCTCACTCAGATATCATCATCATCATCATCAGCGATGGCATTGAGAAATGTGTTGGCGTGTGTGGTGGTGGTGGTGGCTACAATGTGGAGTGGAAGCTCGGGTCAATCAAGTTGCACGAGTGCACTCACAAGCATGACATCGTGCTTGAACTACATAACGGGAAGTTCAACAACCCCATCCTCTTCATGCTGTTCACAGCTTTCAAGCGTGGTTAAGTCTTCACCACAGTGTCTCTGCTCTGTGCTCAATAGTGGAGGCTCCTCTTTTGGAATCACCATTAATAAAACTCTTGCTCTCAATCTCCCTGGTGCTTGTAAAGTCCAAACTCCACCCGTCAGCCAATGTCAAACAGGTAAATAAGGAACAACAAAATACTTTTGCCTTATTATATTTTGCTTTCAATATGAACAATATTGGTTTATTCAGGTGGGAATACACCAACAACTCCTTCAACTGCTCCGGTGGGTTCTCCGGCTGAATCGCCGTCAGCCTCCGACGTTCCTAATGCAGCTTCAGGCTCTAAAACAGTACCTTCAATCGACGGTGCCTCATCCGCCGGAACTACTATCAAAGTCTCCTCCGGCTCAATGTTTTCCCTCCTTTTCATCCTCCCCTTCCTCTCACTTATCACTCATTTCTGAATTTCACTCTACCCTCATTTCATTTCAATGCTGTAATTTTGAGTTGTAATAATTTGTTTGATGGTGTGTTTGTAATATTCAGATATGTTGGACTCACTGAGCCAGCCTCGTATATGTATTATTTTTTTATTTATATATAATTTTTCCCATTTTGCCGAGCTTTATTTAATATATTTAACATTTAACAGTCACAAAGAAAATGCTTAATACATGATTTCTTATGATAGTTCCGAGATTGCAGTTTCCCCCAACTTAATGAACCTGTGGGAATGATAGAATAGAAGTGCTATAATCTTATATCAATGAGACTAAAACCTGTTTGCCAACATCCATGAGTCCATGATGACGAGATAAATTGATATCAACTTCTATGGTGTTGCTCCAAATTTCAGTTAAATAATAGATTTGAAAATTGTATGTGTGAACAAGGGCAAGTCATAGTTCTATAGTTGGCAACGTTGGAATGGAACTTGCGTAAAAGGGTTCTGAGATTTGATCAAAAAAATAAAAATTTACACGAACTAGGTGCAGAACAAGATCATATAGTAACTCATGGTTCATGTCTACAATGACCTTTCTACAGTCAGGATAAAGTAATCAAATAATCAGATTGGGTACTCTGTTTTCAGAACCCAATCCTTCTATAGTAACAGAAGCCAGGACAAATTACAAATGATGATGCATTTTAAAAAAAAAGTGCATGCTAATTGCTTAAAAGACCATTCTAGAACGTGGTGTAGGCTTCCCTGAGCAATATAAAAAATAACCCCTTTATATACCATTGCGCATACTAATTAAATGAAAGGAACTCAAAAGCAGAGACTTCAATTCAACCCGGAATAACATTGGATTCTCAGACAAACCCAGATATGAACAAAATTAACATCTCACCTGTTTGTGAAACTATATTTCTTGGAAACTGATACATACAAATGACTCAAAAATTCACGGAACACTCCATGATCAGAGTAAATTGACATTTTCCAATCTTGGTAGTTAAGACCCTTGCCTTTGGTTGCATGCCCTATAATCTAGCCAATCTTGGTAGTTAAGACTTAAGACCCATGTCTTTTGCTTAACAACTTCTCAACCAGAATTAGTACTGGAAAACCTGAAGGCTACTGCAATAGTATGAAATGATTACCCTAAACCCTATACAGGTATGCTAAATTGACTTATTGACGCACAAGTAATGAATTCAAGGTCCAAACCTTGATTTACCAAACAACTCATACCCAGTAAAAAGTTGGTCATCTGTTGGAACCTATCTGTATGTCTCTTATAAGCAAGAATCTAGTATAAATTCCATGTCCTCTAATACTTACTAGTTACTACTAATTAGTTTTTGACACAAACAACTAACCAGGAGATCCTATACCTAGACAGCTTTAATTTAGGGGACATTTTGCATAGAGCAAAATGAGGCCAAAAGGAATAAGTTAGGCTTAATCCTAGTCCTAGTAACTATGTTTTATCATAGGACTGAAGCTCAATCAAATTGCGCAGCAACACTTTTTGGTCTTTCTCCATGTCTAACCTATGTCACAGGAAACTCCACAACTCCATCCTCTTCTTGCTGCACTCAGCTTCTCAGTGTGGTTCAGTCACAACCTCAGTGTCTTTGCCCAGCAACACTTAGTGGAGGTGGCGCAATCTTGGGCATCAACATTAACCAGACTCTAGTTATGTCACTCCCAGATGCTTGTTATGTCAAAGCCCCAACATATAGCCAGTGTAAGAGTACAGATTACAGAACATATATAGGCTATTTTCAGCTTTGTCCTCATGCCTCGTGTATTGTATTTGAGATCAGTAATAAATTACATATATTGAATTGGCTATTTATTGAACTGAATTGATCCCAGGTGGTAATGGACCTTCCACTGCAGTAACTAATGCTCCTCCAGGTTCTTCACCACGTTCTCCAGCTACAACCTCTCAGACAAGCATTCCTCAACCTTCAGGTATACGACCAAACTTCTGAAGAAATTATTAACCGTTTCCATCATGATGATAACCTCTGACTTTCTATTTTTTTTTTCTCTAGTGTAATTATCCCTTGTTTCTTTCCCTTGAATCCAATGATGTTTTATTTGTTTTGGCTCAATAGATGCAGGAGCTGGGTCCAAAACATTTCCCTCAACAAACCAAAAAGCCTCTGATGGAAGCATCAAGAAAGCACACGTTAAAATTAGTAGCGTTGTTATTTTTCTTGTTTCAGCCTTGTTAATCAAAATGTGAATACCACTTTTTGAGACTATTTCGAATGTGATCTCATCATGTACGTTGCCGTCTTGTTCTCGAGTCTTTTTAGCATCCCACTGAGACGCTATGTATATATATAATTTATAGCGTAAAAATGTCTTTAACTTGTATACGTACGGTAATGTCGAACCTTTCGTTTGCTTATCCAGAAAGCCAATTATATAATTTTCTCGTGTAATGTTCTTCTATTCTTGGACCTTATTTGTTTTTCAACCAAGAACAAAAAGAAAAGGTAACTGTACAAGTCGGGGCCAAAAAAAAAAAAGCACATTGTACAGTTAAAATGAACATGCCTTAATCCCATTCCTAGTTTTGCTTACTCTAAAAGAAATGCATCCACACAATCAATTTGCTAAGAAATGCAGGCTCAAAAAGTAAAGCCATCATAAAAAGACGATGCATGGAAAGTTATTCAGCCTCTTTCTCGACAGACATTAAAAAAAAAAAGGACACACCATAGATGGACACATAAGAAAACTTTATTAAATTAATTTACCAAAGTTGCATCAGTTAACAAAGAATCTGGGATAAAGTAGTAAAGTGGGTGAGCTCCATAAGGCATCCAGCTGCACTTACTTTACTCCACAATTCTTTCTTTCCCTTTATAAACATGAAATGAGACCCTTTTGTCTTGTCCCAAAGAAACCCATTGGATGAAATGGCACCAAGAAGGGCCGAGAATATGGTGGTAACTATGTTGTCCCTTGTGCTTATTATTGTGGTCACAGTGAGAGTGAGTATGGCTCAAATTGATTCTGGCTGCGTCAATGTGCTCATAAGTCTGTCTCCTTGCCTAGACTATGTTACAGGAAATGCCTCTGTTCCCTCCTCTGTGTGTTGCTCCCAATTGGCCTTTGTAGTGAGATCTCAGCCACAGTGCCTTTGTGAGGTTGTCAATGGCGGTGCGGCGGCCGCCGTTGGTCTTAACATTAATCAGACTCAGGCTCTAGCACTCCCTACTGCCTGCAGGGTCCAGACACCTCCTCTTAGCATCTGCAAAGGTAAGAGTTTAAGTTTGTTGGTCCATCTTTAAGAGTATGTTTGACAATTATATTAAGAGAGAAAAGAAGGACAAGAGATCAAAGGAAAGGAAGAAAAAATAAGCTTAATCTTCCATATATTCTCTTCATTTTTCACATCTAAATTGAGATATTTAGAATTTGTGAAGAATAAAAAGAAATGAACCGAGGGATTAACTTTTCATCTCCCTCTCCAATCTTGTCAAGTTTTCATTTACTTAACGTTTTTGTGATGATGATGACAGCTTCTTCTCCTCCTACTCCTAGTGCACCTGCTGCTACTGGATTAACAAATTTCCCTACAGGTAAATTGAATACTAGAGTTGTAATGAATACATATAGAATAGATCATAGAAGAAAAGTATGTTAGATTTTATAATTGAGGAGGTTGGTTTGATGGTGCAGGAAATGGGTATAGCTATAATACTTTCTCATCAGCGAGTGGAAGTGGCGGAAGAAGCTCATCACATGGGAATTCCATTAAATTGCCACCATTTGTGCTTGGCTTCTCGATCATTGTGACTTGTCTGAATTTCTTATTGACTAAAGACCTGAGCTATTTCGCTGGGCATATTTGAAATTAAACATGTTATTATCTGGATTCTATTAATTGCTATACATATATAGTGGGTTTTTCTTTTTATTCTACAATGCCAGAATGAGGGGTGAAATTCTTGAATTCCACAATTCTACGCTTCCATCATCCCCTTCTGGCTGGACTTTGAAACTGCTAATTACGTTTATCTTGCAAGAAAAAGTGGCATCTTCTGAGTGGAACGGAGCTTTATTGAAAGGTTGATGAACATCATATTCCACAATTCTACGCTTCCATCATCCCCTCTGCCTCTCATGCTTTCTAATCTTGAAAGGTTGATGAACAGAACAAGGTTTTATCCATTTATTTGATCATTTGGTGTGCCAAGAGAATAATCATTAGTTACAGCCAATTTGAAATCATGTTAACATGTCTTGGCAGGCGTGATATTCAAGTTGCATCAAATTAAAATTTGAGAGGCCAACCAATTGGACAAGTTTCTGGGATGGATCAATTTTTTCTATGATTGTGTTTTTCCGACCATGAACTTTGGTTCAAAAGACACAAAATTCCTCAGATAAGCTGTAGCAAGTATATATGCTAGTAGGGAAAAACATAAGTTGATCAAAAAGGTTAATTCTCCATGAAGGAACTGTTTTAATTAAGGTAATTATTTTGAATAATTCAAATAAGGTAGATTATTTGATATCTAAATAATTACTATTGTAGATTGGGATGGGATTTTGTGGAATTTAATAACAACAAAATTATCTTATTATGTCATCACTTAATTAAAAATAACTTGGCCTTTATTTTTTATATAATTAAATAGTTCAAAATCTACAAATGCTCATTATTCATTGGGCTAACGACTTAGGGTACCGGTTAAGATGTATTTATTGCATTCTAAAAATAAAATTCTACTTTAAAAAAGGAAATTTACCTCAAAATTTTCTTTTTTAAAATTATTGCTTCATTAAAATTTTTAGGTAAATTTCTTTTTTTAAAGTAGAATTTTCATTTTCAGAATGCAATAAATACACCTTAACAAGTGTTCTTACCCTTATTCATTGGACAGCGCCTTAGCTGTAACTAATAGTAAATTGGTGGCAAAACACCCTTTTCTGCCTCTAACGTTTGCAGTGATTTTCAGTTATGCCCCTAACGTTTCATTTTGTTCAAGCGTGCCCTCAATGTGAAACTAACGTTTCAATTATGCCCCCAATTTTGACTCAATGCCCATGTGGTAATTTTTTTACTTATGTGTCATTTTTTTGTCTGACGTGGCATAATGACTGGACATTCATATTTTTTTTTCCACCGTGGCATGATGACTGGATTTACATTTTTGAACATAAAAATTGAGTAAACTAGCAAATCAATCCCTGGATTTACATTTTTCATCATCTTCATTCATTTTAGTCCTAAATCCTCAAAATAAAATTGTAAAATATCTCAAAACTCTTTCAAACATTCCAATTTAATCCTTACAAATATTAAAAACCCTAAAGCCCTACTAAGACCCTAAACACTAAAACGCATGTTTTGGTCCTTAGCAATTTGGTTCTAGAACCCTAAAGTTCATCATCATCATCTTCTTTCTAGAAATTAAAAATATTTTTGAAAAATTATTCTAAAGCCACACCCAAACCCATCTTCATCTTCTTCATCTTTTTCATCTTCCAACTTATTTCTCTTGTGCTCGACCTTCTTCTCCATCTCCATGAATCTCAGTCGCCACCCAGAAAATCGCCACTCCTTGTCTTCTTCGTCTCGACTGGACTGTTCGTCAACGCCGGTCCAGGTTGGCTCCCAGACACGTAAGCACCGCCGCCGACGACGATGATAAGAAAGCCGACTCAACGAGAGCTAGTTCGACCACTCCACTCTCCTGGAGCGGCACAACCTCAAATTTTTCAAATTGATGAAGACAAAGACGATGAATTGATGAGTTCATTGCGATTTTGGTTAAGATTGGGATTTGAAATCGCGATTTCACAGATCTGAAAATTGAAATTGGGGATTTGGGGATGATGGTGTTGATGATGATTGAGTGGGTTTTGGGAGGAGGAGGAAGAAGATGATCATTTGAGATCACCGTGTGTTTAGAGTTTAGGGTTTTGGGTTTTATGGTTTAGAGTTTTTAATATTTTTAAGGACTAAATTAGAATGTCTGAAAGAGTTTTGGGACACTTTACAATTTTATTTTGCGGATTTGAGACTCAAATGGATGAAGATGATGAAAAAGAGGGGGGAATGAGAATAATGAGATAAGAATGGGTCAAGGACCTAATTGTTGAACTCAAACTTTTTTTTAAGATTTAGGGTTTTAAGGTTTAGAGTTTAAGGTTTGGGGTTCAAAGTTTAGAGTTTTGGGACACTTTACAATTTTATTTTGAGGATTTGAGATTAAAATTAATGAAGATGATGAAAAAGAGGGGGAATTGAGAATAATGGAATTAAAATGGGTCAAGGACCTAATGGAATTAGGGGTTTAGATTTTAGGGTTTTTAATACTTTTAAGGACTAAATTGAAATGTTTGGAAGAGTTTTAGAACACTTTACAATTTTATTTTGAGGATTTGGGATTAAAATGAATGAAGATGATGAAAAATGTAAATCCAGGGATTGATTTGCTAGTTTACTCAATTTTTATGTTCAAAAATGTAAATTCAGTCATCATGCCACGGTAGAAAAAAAAATATGAATGTCTAGTCATTATGCCACGTCAGACCAAAAAATGACACATAAGTAAAAAAATTGTCATATGGGCATTGATTCAAAATTGGGGGCATAATTGAAACGTTAGTTTCACATTGAAAGCACGCTTGAACAAAATGAAACGTTAGGGGCATAACTGAAAATCACTGCAAACATTAGGGCACAAAAGGATATTTTGCCTAAATTGGTAATACCGTAAGTCTAATCGATAATGGGTTAGTACAGGAAACAAAACGTGTCAAACATCGGTTTGACCTTCTTATGCAGTTTGGTCATGGCAATTTATGTATCGTAAGTTAAAGAAATCGTAAATTAAAATCTAGTATATTTTGTATTAAATATAAAAGCCACCATTTTCGTATAAAGTACCGTAAATGAATTTTGCTGTCTTTATCTATCTTATAAATTATAATTTACAAATAAAACGTAATCCCTTTCATCATTTATACTCTCTAGTTCGTGAATATCGGCTTTTCTGGAGAACTTTTTTTATTCCAAAATATCTGATGTTTTATCCCTATTAAATATAGTAGAGTCATAAATGAATAAATATTTTCCTAGTAATTTAATAGGGATAGTTTAGTCTTTTTACCTCATTTTTCTCTTCATTTTAGGTGAGCTAATCATTTCCTTGGTCTGTGTGTTTTTACCTTAAACATCAGATATATAGGAACGGAGGGAGTACATTTCAGATCTCTTTCTTCTTTATTCCACCATCCAATTTACAAGTGACATTAATAATTTATTGGGCACAACAATTCCATTGCAATATGTCAACCATGCAAAATTTAATTTTATTTGATTCCCAACACAAAAACATAGAACATATATACATATTGATTTTCCTTTTTCGTGTGAAATGAAAATCAAGGGTCAATGTGAATAAAAGAATAGAAAAACTCGTTTGATTCCCTTGTTTTCACAATTGAGTTTTAAAATTCTAAAAATAAATTTGTTTTAAAATATCTAAAACTCAGAACAATGATAATATATTCTGATCTTGAATTTTTTGTTTTTGACGAAAATACGGTGGCAAAATAGTAATATTTTTTACTTTTTCTCTAGCAATATTATCGCTATCCAATGAAAGAATTACAAATAGTGTGACCTGACGTATTTATTAACTCAATCAAACAATTTTTTTCCCAATTTTTCGATTCCAAAAATGAGTTTCTGGAACTCTGTTGCCTTTTGTTTCAATATAATTCCCTTCTTACGAAAAAAAAAAAGAGTTTCGTAATAATCTTGTCAAAGAGTAAATATGTTTTCTACTTTTTCTCTAGCAATGTTACGCTAGCTACCCAATTAAAGAATTACAAATAATGTGACCTAATACATTTATTAACTCAATCAAACAATTTCTTTTTTGTTTTTCAGTTTCAAAAATGAGTTTCGCAATAATCTTATTAAAGAGTACTTATTTATTTTTGTTTGCCAAAACATAATTTTTAAAACAGATTTTAAAAATTATTTTTTAAAATTGTTCCTAGAAAATAAAATCAAACAAGATTAAATCTCCACATTACAGATTATGTGGGAAAGGAAATAAAAGTAATTAAGAATATGCCAAAGGCTATGAAAATGAAAGTGGATCCTCTAGAATTCACTCTGTATTTAAATTTTTTTTTAATCCTCTGATTTAGTGTTTATCGTTGAGAACTTGACCCATAGTAACCTCATTTAATAAAATGCATCGTTTTACCATATAAAACGGTGCGTTGTCGGTGTTAGAGTAGGGCACTTCACGCAACTAAGATGAAACTTCAAGGGTTAAAGCCTATTCTCAATTTCTGAATTCTGATATGATATTGATAACGCTGACGGTCATCGCAAAATGAAAACAAGTACTTATTGATTCGTTTCGTTCACTCACAAAACACGGCATTGTTTATGTAAACTGTGCGTTTCTTTATCTCTCAATTTTCTCCGTATCACCTTCGGCTTTCAGGTACATCACTTTCTTTATCTTTTTTCCTTCGTTGTGCTTACTGGGCGGCATTTTCCCCCCTGTAATTCGAATCTAGTAATTACGGAATAACGCTTTATTCCCCTATATTTTTTCTTTTCATTTTCCTGGTTTGGAGATGATCGGATACCCATTGTGCTGTATGTTTGATTGGAGCGGGGTTCTCTGTTATGGCTTCAAGTTGTTGTGCTTGTCGTTTTCTTGTTTGGCTGCTGTTACGTTGTGCTCAACGTTAGGGTTGGAATTCTAAATTGAATGTAAGTGCTATGCTACTGGTTGGGCATGGTGTGAGGATGAATGCGAGGCGAGGTCACGGGTTGCAATTCTTAATTTTCCATCGGGTTCTCACACTAGGGTCATTTGTATTGCCTGAATTATTCTTGGAACGGCGACAAACAACTAGAAATGACTGTGGACTTTCTTGTATAATTAAATTAAGACTTTTCTTGGAAAATCTTGCTTCATTGGTTTTAAATCATGCTTCAAAACTGTGATCTGATTTTTTATTTTCTTTTTACTTTCCTTTCATTTCGTTGGCCGACAAGAAAGTGATTTCCTTTTTTTTTTCTTTGTAATGAATATTGTGCTTCAAATTTATAACTAACCCCTGCACAGCCAACTATCTGAAAAATACAGTTTCCTTTGCTTTATTCAAATGATCGTTGTATTTGGTTTTTCCTTTCTCTTCTATTGGTCTCACCCTGGATTTTCTCTGCCCTGAGCAGGTCTAGGAAATTAGTTAACCTTAGTCATTAATTTTCTGTTGCATAAACTTCCAGTGAAATCTGTTTGCCAGCTTGACAGACCATATGCTTTTTAACTTCTTTTTTGCTTCAGAGCATCTTTTATAATATGACTCTAGGTTACTACATTCCGAGGCTAAATTAAACCATTAACTTTAGAAACTTGAAACGATATTTTTTTTAATGAAGAAATATTTTGCTGCAATTTGTGCTTGCAAGGAATAGGTATTTAATTAATTGCTTAGTTTTTCTGTGACTCCATACTTGGCCTGGACATAGTGTAAATATTAATGCCGGCCAAACCATTTCTTAATCCTTTCGTTAGTATTTTGTCATGTTGGTAGAACTATAAGACTTCGATGTGTAAAACTAGAATCAAAACTCAGAGAGGGTCTATCTGACTGTGATAAGCAGTCCAGGCTTGAAGATGTGACAGCTTTGTGGTTCTAACCCATTCCATTTGGCTTCTCAAGTAGTTCCCCCACCCAACCTAAATGAAAGTCAAAGTTGCTAGTCTATTGATGTCTTTTGGTATGATATGGTATTTAGATCTGGGCATCTGGCAGTTTAGTTAACTACTTAGTATGTATTACATACTTCATGAAGGGTTAAACGCAAAAACAAATTTCTTTCTTAGAGAAAGTGAGATAGAAAGAAGTGAAGAGAGACTAATGATTTAAGACAATGAAAGCATATAGGGTAGTGGCTGGATGAAGGAAGTGAAAGTTAGGGCAGATGCTGCTTTTATGCTAAGTTATAACTGCTCTTTGGCTTATAAATTTTTGGCAAGGGCAGATGATGTTTCCTTTTGTTTCTATTTTATTGTTTTGTGAACACTTTTCTTTTTTCTTTTTTTGGTCATTGAGCCAAGGCTCTTCATTATTCTAGTGACTATGCCTCCCAAATGAGCATTGATTTGGTTGGAATCGGATTTCTGGAGTATCTCAATATGGTATGCATAACTGGATGTATATGGCTATTGCAGGTGCTTTTCTATTTGAGCATAAATTCAGTGCTGGAGAAGAATTAACAGAAACGGATGAAATAGTGATTATTATGTCTGGATTGATCGAGGGACTTCCTGATTCTGTTGCAATCAGGTGCATTGCACGGGTTCCCTTTTATCTCCACCCAAAGCTAGAGCTTGTCTCTCGCTCTTGGCGAGCAGCCATTCATAGCCCTGAACTATTTTTTGCTCGGCAGGAGGTTGGTTCTTCGGAGGACCTGATATGTGTCTGTGCTTTCGACCCAGAGAATGTATGGCAGCTCTATGATCCTCTACGGGATCTTTGGATTACACTTCCTGTTCTTCCCTCAAAAATCAAACACCTTTCCCACTTTGGTGTTGTCTGCACTGATGGAAAGCTATTTGTGATTGGTGGTGTAAGTGATGCTGTTGATCCATTGACTGGTGACCAAGATGGTAGTTTTGCAACTGATGAAGTATGGTCATATGACCCCGTAGTTCGGCAGTGGGCCCCACGTGCATCAATGCTTGTCCCCCGAGCAATGTTTGCTTGCTGTGTTTTGAATGGAAATATAGTTGTGGCTGGTGGGTTCACTAGCTGCAGAAAATCAATATCTCAAGCAGAAATGTATGACACTGTGAAGGATGAGTGGATTCAAATGCCCGATCTGCATCGCACCCATAACTCAGCTTGTTCAGGAGTAGTTATTGAAGGAAAGGTGCACGTATTGCACAAGGGGTTGTCAACAGTGCAGGTTTTAGACAATGCAGGGCCTCCTGGGTGGAGAGTTGAGGAATGTGGGTGGGTGGAAGGCCCTATGGCAGTAGTAGGAAGTGCTCTTCATGTGATGAGCCATGGATTAATCATCAAGCAGGACAAAGAAGAGGCCAAGGTAGTAGGATTAGCATCTGAGTTTCGAAAGAGATTTGGGTTTGGAATGATTGGGGTAGGTGATGATTTATATGTGATCGGAGGTGTCATTGGAAATTGGGAGATTAAGCCATTGGCAGATGTTGATGTTCTCACACTTGGGAGTGAGAGACAAACCTGGCGGCAAGCAGCTCCTATGTCTCGCTGTCGTGGTACTATCCTTGGTTGTACACTGCTCAGAATTTAGGCCTTCGCTTTTATAGGATATTGAGTAATTGTACTCCATCTGGTGCCTCAACTAGAGAAAAAGAAAAGAATTATAGTTAATTCCAAGGGCTTCCTTATCGTTTTTCTTTTTTGGTAAGGCAAAGGTTTCCTTATTTTGTTGCAAGCAATACGTTATATTATTATGTGCATGAATGGGGTGAGGCCAGGCTTCGTTTGAATAGAAACATAACAATGGATACGCCGGTAAATATAGGCAAGTGGTACTTAAGTTTAGATATTAAGGACGACCATAATAGTTGATCTACCAGTCTACTTCGTTTCTTTTCTGCTTATTCACGAAGATCGGCCGGAGAGGTTACATTCCGCAAATTTCAAAGGCTCAATATCATTATTATTTTTTATATATATATAAAAGGAAAACATTACCATTAATTAACATAATGGATGTACAAAGTTGATGAGCTAAATGGAAACAATATCCTTGGGCCATGGCATCAGGACTATATAAGTGCCAACTACCAACTACCAGAGANCCCCCCCCCCCCCCCCCCCCCCCCCCCCCCCCCAAAAAAAAAAAGTAACATGATCTATATTCCCCCTTTATGTATGGTAGATATCAAATTTCAACGGATACTAGATAGGTTAATGCTATATTGATTTGATTAACCACTGGATTGTTTAATTTTTTCTTTATGCTAGACTTTTTATATATATATAAAAAAATCCCTAATAAGCAATTTTCCTTATTCATTTCAGGCATGGACCTTCCAAATGAACTATTCCCTTGCATATTCATAAACCAGTAAATATAAATTAGACATTGGGTTTGGTTTGTTAAGCCTTTTAATTCGTCTTTTTTTTTGAGATACAAAGTTTCTGTCTTGGCCATTCAGAGTAAGAGAAGCTTTTACTAGTCACAAATTTTCTACTCTAGTTGATGTCTTATTGATTATAATAGCAACTGATATTGACTGTTTCTTATGTCTTCAAGTGTGGATATTTTTCAAATGATGTAGATCTCCTTTAACAACTACTTCAAATTGTTTGCACTTTGCAGATATCTTTTTCCCTACCTTGCTTTTCCTCCTAAATTAGAAGGTGTTCTTTTCTAACTGTGAAGTTATCATAATATCATCCAGCTGTTAAATGTTGTTGACATATTTTGCAGGTTTGTTTCCTGCCTTGCTTTGTTCATGATCAGGAATGCACTCAAGGCCATCTCATCTCTGGAAGTGGTGATTCAACAGTGAGTGATTAAAATAACATGGTTCAGACTGTTCACATTGTTCTCTGTAGTTCTTTTTTGGTATGAAAAGCA
Source organism: Chamaecrista fasciculata (assembly GCA_003254925.1). NCBI lineage: Eukaryota > Viridiplantae > Streptophyta > Magnoliopsida > Fabales > Fabaceae > Chamaecrista > Chamaecrista fasciculata. The sequence continues at coordinate 96,590 of QANZ01050140.1, read as the reverse complement.
ATCTAGATTGTTTAATATAATGTAGGTCCGTTGGTGGGATATCTCTTTTGGAGCACTCCTAGCTAGATACCTGTGAGGTTGCATTTGAGGTACTTGGGTATATATATCACTATCAGAGTTTCCAATTATTCTAAGCTTTGTTATATTAATCTCAAATTGCATGCATTTAAAGAAAAGAGAATACATCTTAAATTGAATTAGTACGTCAATTCTTCAAGTCATAGTAAAATCATTTGTACTCCTTACTGAGTGGCTAATTTTCCAAGTAGTTATTGGGGTTCTAGTTATCCCGCGCGCTTTGGCTCGTGTCCGAGAGTAATTTCTGGATTTGATACTTACTGAGCAAGAAGCAGCTGTTATGGAAGATGATGACAACATACCTGGGAGACAGAAACTGCTAGAAACGTTGCAGGGGAACCACATCATTTGATGAAAATGCTTATTTAGCTGCCGCTCAAGAAGCAATACCCTTTAGAGAATAGAGAATCTAAATTCTAATTAAGAAGAGAACTAGAAATTATAGAAAACTTACAGTGACAGTTACCCTCCTAGACTTTAGTAGTTTTTTTAGTTTGCAGATATGTCTAGCCAAATTAATTTTCAGTCCCTTGAGTTGTGTGTTTGAACTAACTACGTATACCCAGTATCAGAAAAATATTAATCAGATGTATATTCATTTTGGTGGCTAACTAATATATATAATTGATTGAATTATTTTCTTTTAATGAAGAATTAAGGGAGACATATATGATGTTACATCACATTGCTGAAGATAATTAAAGCAATCATTTCTAAATTGAACAGCGCATAAATTAAAAATTAGAGATCAATCAAGTGTGACCAGGTGGCACAGCACTAGTGAAACACTTTGGAGTGATCTGATCTGATGGTGATAGTGATGTTGAAGCTCGTCTGTTTGACATTGCTTTGTGTAAACACTAAAGAGTGAAGATTAAAAAAATCCTAAATCTTAATAATTTAGCGCCTAATTAAATGTTACCGCGTGGCACTAAAGCACACATGGACCATAAACTCCTTCATTCATCTACAATTATTTTGTTTTCTTAGAAAGAGAATATATTATTTCTTCAGGTAGGTTTTGATGGTTTTGTTGATAGTGAAATCACTAGATTAAATTTTATTGAATATCTTCCGTGGATGTAGCATCTCCAATATCATAGCACTTGAAGGCTCAAGTAATTCTTATTTGGTGTGTAAGTTTTGAACACGACAAAAGAAACTAGTTGATGATTTTGCTTCGGTTGGTGAACTTTATTCCGCTTTCAGTTTTAAACAAGCTCATTTGTAATTTTTTTTTTTTTGCCAAAGTGCACTTTTGGTCCTATAACTTTTGCTAAAGTCTCAATTTGATCTCATAACCTTTTTTTATTGCACTTTTGATCTCATATTTTTTGTTTAAGTTGCAGATTTGGTCATGTATTACACTTTTGGTCTCATATCTTTGGGTCATGTTGCAGAATTGATCTCATATATTTGGGTCAATGCAGAATTGATTTTATATATTTGGATCAAGTGGGACTGGTGGTAAAACTTTTTGCAAAAATATGGGACTAAATCTACAACCTTTTGTAAAGATATGGGATCAAATGTGCAACAAAAAAGTTATGGGACTAAATTGATACCTGAGCAAAAGTTATGAGACCAAAAATGAACTTTGACATTTTTGTTTAAAAAAATGACAATATATTTTCAAAGTCAGAGAATACAGACAAAAACAATATTGTGTTTTTTTTTTTTCAGCAGAATAACAAGGTGCGATTGTGATTGTGAAATATATGGTAGGTCACTCGTACACGGCCCATTAAGGCGATAAGTGGGCCCAAGACTAAACAACGTTGATAAAGTGAAGGAGACGCACCCGATTCATTGGGTAGGGCCCACTTTGAGGTTGAAGTGGGCCCCACTTAATTGTAGTGTACGTCTCTGCTGCAAAATCGAAAATGGACCCCACCACTCCACCCCTCTATTTTCTTTTATAAACTTGAGGCCCCACCTCTTCTGATTTTTAACACTCTAGTACTACACTTGTAAGTACTACTACTAGCTAAAGGTTTTTTTTTTTTTTTTTTTTAAACAGCGAACATATATTAAAACAGAGAAAGGTTCAGATACAGCAAGAACATAAAGCTAAGCCAAAACTGAAAAGAGTGAAAACTGAAAAGAAAAAAAAAAAAAACTTGTACAGCAGAAGTGCTAGAGCCTAATGACTACTGCCTAGTAGTGGGTACAAATTTCTGTGGGCTTCTATTATTTGGGTAAACATTTTACATAATTTCTATGTCAGGAAAGGAAAGCGAAAAAGTACTACTCATCCTTCTTCTCACGAGTCACGAGCAACAGGTTTTTTTTTTTCAGAAAATAATACAGTCAAATTTCATCACCTGTGAATCGTATATTATTATTTCAAAACTCTTTTTTTGTAGATTTTTTTTTTGGCCGAATCTTTTTTTGTAGATTAGTTCAACGAGAAAAATAATAATTTAAAACTTAAACAAGCTTCAAGTTAAAACTTGTACGACACAAATAAGATTTGGTCCTGTACTCTCGTGTACGAAAATACAGAAGGAAAAAGAGGGTGTTCGTTTCTATTGAACTTAAGCCGAGACTTTTTATAATATATATGGTATAAAGTTTAGCAGGGAGGAGAGAGATGGAATTTTCCTTTTTTTTTTAAAGAAAAATAAAAATAGATTGAATGTGTCAGGAAAAGTAATAATATTTATAAAAATAAAATAACCTTTCCTTATGAAAATTGTTACTAAAAAGACAACTAGAAAAAAATACTATATAAAAATTGTTACATCACATAATATTCTCTCAACCTTTTATCCAAGTACACTCCGCTCTCACAAAACAACTATTTAACCACACCTTCCATACTCTACATATAACAATAGAAGAACTCTAAAATATAAAAGAGGAATGAATTTAAAAGTCAAATACAAATCTTAAAGTGTATTGACTTGGTGCATCTCCTCATCTCCTGGTATATTTATAAGCATCTCAAACCAGTCATAAAAGAATTACTTGATCACTAAGTAACTTCCTTAACCACTAAAGATGTTAAATAAGATTACAATCTTTACAAATCTTTTCCTATTACCATTTTCAATCAACTACCTAATGAAAATTAAATAAATTTTGAAGACTTTTTTACCTTGTGTTTTTCATGCACACGACTCCTGTGCTTGTTATTTTCCTTGAAGGCATATCCAAACAGAAATACCTTTTTGCTTTGTCCTAAGTTTCCCTCTTTTTCTTCTCTCTTTTTATCTTCTCTCTATAAAAAGTTGCAGAATTTGCAGGATTAAAACTGAAAGAAATGGAGGTCGCAGATTGAATATCCAGAAATCCAGCTTAAGAGACTATAACTTGTTCTCTTGTGATAATTGCCTATCTCGTGGGGCTATCAAAATGATTATATGACTAATTTCTTCTTGAGCAGCAGAATTTCTAGCCGAGATTATGATGTTTTTCGTTCTTTGGGAAAAATATTTACAAGGGGAAAAAGAGGCAAACTCAGCTTTCGTTACTTTAGTTTACTACTACACACGACAGGCGTGAAGGCCACAGAATTTGAGGAGACGTTTCAGTTAGCCTGACAGTTTCAGATTATCTTCAGTGTTTGGCTTTTTGTATCAAATACAGAGAAGCATTCCAATACAATTCTTACTCTCAACTGCAAATAGCAACTGGTTGTTTAGTAATACCACTCTTTCCTATTCTGGTGAGTTCTCAATCTCGCATCTTATATATTCCTGCATCTTTATTAGTATTTACTTTCTCCTTCCCTAGTTTTGCATCTAATTGATTCGGGTTTCAGTTTATCACTGAAGGCATACTTTTCCTTTTTGGATCACGGAAAAAAAAGGGACTTTGATTATATATATATGCTGCTCAGGAAAAGATCAAGAGCTGTGGCCACACCAAAACCAGCTTTAATGGCTGATCATACCTCTCACTCTCACCCATCTCCTAATAAAAACTACGCTAAAGTGATTCAATCCTTCTTTACTTCACCAAAATTCAGAGACTTCACCACCAAGTGTCTCTCGGGAGCTGACAATTTAAGAAGCCCTACTTCAATTCTTGAAACCATACCATTACCGTTTTCTCCTTTTGGGATACCATTCTCCTATGACAGAAACGAGGTCAAGGTTTCATCGGAGAAGAAAACTTCATGGGACAAGATAGATCCAAAAGGCATTAGGGTAGCTTTGGTTGAGGAAGGAATTGAGCAGAATTCTGAGAAACCCAACCATGGAAATGTCCTGTTTGGACCACAGCTTAAAGTAAAAATCCCTCCTTTATCTCCTTTTGCATTTTATCCGTTTGAATCTCGAACAAGTGATGCTGGTTTTGGGATTAAAACACAGGATTTGGTTGTGTCTCCAACTGGGTCTCACTCTCAGTCTCAAAGTTCGAGAATTGACACAGAAGATTGTAATTCAGGGGTAGTTGCCACGGGTGTTCTGTCTTTGAGTGAAATGGAGCTTTCTGAGGACTATACATGTGTGACATCGCATGGGCCTAACCCAAAAACCACACATATATTCCATAATTGCGTTGTCAACAGGCAGTGTTCTTCATCTGATAACTCGCTATCTTCTTCTGGAAATTTCCTCAGCTTCTGCCACACTTGCAAGAAGCGGCTTGAGCACTCCAAGGATATTTTTATTTACGGGTAACCTTCATTTCCTTCTTTTTTTACTTTGCATTGGAAATTTATTTTGATTGAAATTTTGGTTTATATGTTGTGCAGGGGTGAGAAAGCGTTTTGCAGTAGTGAATGCCGGTATCAAGAGATGATATTGGACGGAGCAGAGAATTCAGAATTTGATACTTATCCTCACTCTTGACTCATAGTTTCATCAGCAACTCATCAATTTCCCGTTTCTTTCCGTTCTTGGTTATGATTTAGGAGTTCGGCCTTTGTTTCATCATGAGGATGCTCATTTTCTCTCTTTTTTTTTTTTTGGGTTAGGAAATTTATCTCTCTTTTTACTGTTCTGGATCTGTTTTCCCTTGCATATAGAGAGATAAGATAGGAAGTGACGACTAATTTGATTGCTTATGGTTCTTCCCCATTGTTTTCGGATCAAGCAGATTATGATGATGATGATGAGTGACTTAAAACGCTGCTTTGTATTTATTTCTCTCTATGTTGATTGTGGTGATGATGATGATGATGATGATGATGATGATGATGATGGATAATGTTATCTTATTAGAAGTGCTTTGATCTGTTCTCACTTCTCAACCCTTTGACTGAGGAAAAAAACGACACCAAATAATTACTTGATACTCTAACTGTTGACACTGACGAAAAACAAAACTACAAAGTTAAGAGTCCTTTTCCTTAACCCTTGTTTTGTTATCTAAATATTAGAGTATTAATCAACATGACAAGGTTTGATAGTTTGATGTACTAGTAAGTTAGTTTGCACCTCAAGAGAGAGAGTCAAGGTTTAATCTCTATATAATTAAGAGGAACTATTAACATATATAATATAAACAAAATATATCTATGGTTTCACAAAAAAAAAAGAATATTAGGCTCAGTTAAGTTGAGATGTGCAAAAGGAAAATCCTTAACTTGAAAACTCTAGTTAGAAAGTTTAAGTGATAATTTAAATTATTGAAATACTCATTCTCATCCAGTACGATTACGACAATACCAGGCATGGCTTTGAAGTTTAGGTTAAACTTAAACTGACAAGAAGAGAAGAAAAATGAAAGGAGAAAAGAAAAAACAAACTAATGACTAAAACTGTATATATAGTAATAGAGAACCCTATGTGGTGAAAAGTGGACATGCTTATTGCTTGCTAATATGCTAAGATGCCCAAAATGAATTAATCGACAAAGAACAAAACAAAAGGAACCACCACGAGATAGCGACGTTCTGGGGCATCTCCAATTGCTATTGAGGATGAAACTGAGAAATGCAAATCTTTCATTCTGTGTGGGTCATTTCCACAAACAGTACAAAATGATTCATACCTATAAAACATATTTCATTTCTCACTTTATGAGATGTATAATTTCGTAAACTTTTCTTCATTCTCTAATAAATTCTCTTGGATGCTTTTGTTAGTTCAATTATTTAAGTTCTTTAATTATTAGTCTTTAAATTTTACGATCTAAAAAAAAAAAATTAAAATTCATGAGAGTACGTACTACTTCAAAAATTGAAATCCTTGAACCATTAATATATTAATATTGACATTAGAAACTCAGATTATTTCCTTCAAAACTCAAAAGTGATATTCACATTCTTTATACCACCTAAATAGTTAAGTTTGGAAGTTGTAACTCGTCATATGTCTTTTCCATTGATTGTATTGATTATGGAATTTTTATCTAACTGGAATAATAATGTAATGAACTTTACCCGAGTGAACGAATAGGGACTAATAAAAGAGGTAACGAAGAGACATGCGTAGGAATAGTCGAAAGCTTAAACCAACTCAACCTCTTTTGTTTTTGTGGGCCTGATACACCAACCCAACCTTTGATCAGTAAATGTTAGCGAAATCCCAATTTCATACATAAAAGAAGTACATATGACGACTTTGTTTTTCCCAATTTGGTTAAGTGAGATTTCCCATTCTAGAAAGACGGATGTATCAACATGTGAATACTTCAATTTCACAGAGCAGTAGTGACTAGTGAGCTGTGAGTGTGACTCAGAGCTCTTCAAAACAATATCGTGATCGAAGATTAAGGTATGGGTGACTCGTGATAGGAATAACAGAACAATGTGTTTTCTTATAGACACAAAATAGGACGTGGACATGAGCTGAAAATTACTTACATATACGAAGCAATACAGTTTTATAGTTCAGCAAAAGCAAACATTACGGGAAAAGTAAAGTTTATAAGAAAGTGATGTCACAGCTTGCGGAAAAATGCTTTATAATGATTAAGCAAGAGGAGAAAACACCAAGTATAACACAATACAAGGATAATGCTAAAAGCCAATCAAGCTTAATTTAACGTACATACCAATCAAGAGTTGGGCTAGTTGAGGGGAGTGATAAGGAGTTAATACGACTTCGGGTATTTGGTTTAATATTACACCATAATTTTTAATTTTTGATGATCACAGATTAGTTTTGTGCTGAATTTCTAGCCTTGAGCGACTGTAATACCGACATACTACTTATATCACCAAATTACAACTTAATCCGTGAGAGAATGTCTTAATACTGATTGAAGGTGCTTGAACCATAAAGAGAGATTTCAAAGGAAGGAAAGTATTGGGTGAGTGGGTCTCCCCTCTCGCTTTTCACTAGATAGTGAATATTTTTTTTTTCGTTTTTTTTCCCTGAACATGGGCTTTTCACTGGACAGTGTAACTTTTTTTTTTTTTTTCTGAACAAATACATTATATTACGAGAAAAAACAATAGAGATATAAATAAAATTCGGCAGAGTTATAAACTGAGAAACAGCGAAACAATCAAAGAAATAAGAAGAGAAAAAGAGGGTCATGATTCATAAATGTAGCTATATGTATTGCAGAAAGGTATCAAAGAAGGCAAATAACTGCAACAACACAATCATGGGGATTTGGGACCCATATTGTTGCCGAGGCCAGCATAATAGGAACATCAATTGTATGTATGTGTTCTCTAAACCGAGGGGCCTCCCTAAAATCTGCAACTACAACCTAGGACATTTTTTGGTCCAATTCCAACCACTCTACAACTAAATAGCTTTTTGTCTCTTGCAAATTGTTTGAGCACTTCTTGGGCCTTCCAACTTTGTCCTACTATCTCACTCACTAATTCCCAATCAAACCCCCATTATGCATGTATGTATACATATACTATTTATGTTCAAAAACATATATTTACATTCAATATATATTGCTCAGCCTGCTCCAGTATTTGAAGAATTACCGTCTTCAATTCATCTACCATATATACCCATCCAAGACGTAACTCAGTCTACGGTTCTCACTGCTTCATGATCAGAATAGAATATATGCCAACTACCACTTTAATTTTATTCTGGACGTTTATGTGATAATTATTCATTACTTACTTTAAAAAGTATGTGGCTGGGCTATATTAGAATGGCATGCATAAATCATAATATATGTGTGTCGCGAGAGTAACCCAAGTGGAGATTGACTAGCATCTGAATCTTTCTATCCTGTCAAAATGAAAGGGAATAATAAGCAATTAAAGTGAGAATTATGCAGATAGAGGTACGTAGTTAGAGAACTGAAACCAACCAAATAAACAAAAAAACTCGTAAACAAATTAAAATCTTATCATCTCATTATAATCCTTAATAGAATTAACACCATTACATATAGATATATATTCCTTTTGCTTTTTCACGATTCCTGCGGACAGACAAAGCAATATGGTGATTAGTCACAGTGGAAATTAAAGAGATGAGGAGGGCGTTTGTGTAAAAATACCACAACTAGCTTATTGAGTGTATTATGTTATATATCCCCATTTGCAGAGTCTAGTTTAATTTGGCACACCATGTTCGGTTCCAAGATGAACCCTTCACCAGCAAAGAAGCGAAACGTATTGCGTTCCCAGCACGGCGTCGTTTCATCGGCCTCCGTCAACGCAAAGAAGCTGTGGAGACTGCCAGCTCACGTGTTCGCCAACGTCCTCGAACTTCCTCTCCGATCAGACGCCGACGTGTCCGTGGAGGAAACCGCCGACTCTTTCCGTTTCATCGCCGCCGCCGCCGCCGCCATACCCGGCGGCGTCCGTGCCCACGCCATCGAAATCTTGCCCGGTATGACTAGAATCGTCATCAGAGGATCCGACGGCTCTGAATTGATGGTGGGTCAGCTTCATCTTGGTCTTGATCTTTGGAGGTTCAGATTACCGGCTTCCACGAGGCCCGCCACCGCCACCGCCGTCTGCTCCGGCGGCAAACTCGTTGTCACGGTGCCCAAATCCTGAGGGATTTCAAGAAGCAGAGGGACACGTGTTTGTATAGATTGTCCTCTTCTTCGCTCGTTTTCTCTAATAAAAGATTTCACGTTCTCTAGTGTTTATGCTTCTTTATCAATCAGCATAATAAAAAGGGCCAATCATTGCTTAGAAGATCCGATATTGTATTTAATTAGTTAGATTTCTGGCCTCCTCTGTTTTCTTGAATTATTACTAATTGGCTTCTAGAATTTTTCTCATGTGGTGCTGCGACATGATCATCTTCCAGTCCAACCACAATTGAATCTCCTACTAGGCTACTACCATGATCAATTGAAATTAGAGTCTTTAATTTTAGTATATGCTTGTCGTTTCACTTATTTGTAGGCATTTTAATAAGTAAGATAGCTCATCTAAAAATTTAAAGTTATTCTATACTCAAAGTCATAATTCTGACATTTAGTTTAAGAAAAACGAATCCTTACTGCTCTAGTTCAATTGAATTAGAGTTTGCATATGTTAGAAATAAACATGATTTTGGCCTAATATTAATTAATAGCTTACATTTGGGCCCAAGAAATTTATGTTTTTGAGTCCACTTGAACTTAGTCCATATTCTAGATTAGTCCTTAATCTAGAATTCTCTATTGTCTAGAATTCTCCATAGTCTAGAATTGTTTACTTAGAATTATGTAGAAAGTTGTGGATATGAGAGAGCCTAGAACTCTCCATTGAGTTCTATAAATAGGGGTTAAGTCTCATTGTTGTATTAAGCCACAAGTAGTAAATCCACTTCCATTTAGAAAAGTTTTCTCTCCAAATTCTCTTCTTCCTCTTAAATATTCTACTCTCCTCACTAACCTTTCTCAACCTTATTTTACCAAATCATCCAAAACACAATTTAGCTCAGCGTTGCTTCCAACGGCATATGCCATAAAGTTTGCTTTTAGCGCAGTAAATTAAACAGGGAAAAAATGGCGTGTTTATTAATTAGACATTTGGAAATTAAAATAATTAATTGCATACCTACAGAAATAAATTAAATAAATGAAGCTATTGTGTTTTGTTATGAACTTATGACGCGCCAAAATAATAATATGTAGAACAAGCAAGTAGTACTGAACTGTCATTTCGTTCATTACTCCATTTCTGTGTAAACATGTAACATTTTGGATTAATCACTTTAGTGGAGCAATGATCTTTGCGCAGACTCGTAATTTATATATGTTGCCTTACTTTACTACTAGTTGAGTATTAGCAGTTTTGGTGTTCCGCTTGTGCTTTAATTTAGTTGTGAGGACGGTGGAAGCCCAGCACTATCTAAATTCACTTTTCGTTTGGAATTCAACTTTTTATGGACAATATTGGAGAACGAAACGATAATGGGATGATGAGGTTACGTAATTCCTTTATTTATTTATTGAGAAAAGAAAATTCTGAGGTCAAATCCATTTCATTTTGATACTTGGCTGGTATTGTCAATCTCTTTCAGAAACTCTGGATATAGTATGTGCGTGGGCGCGGGTGGAAATTAGAGTTGGAATAGATTCGGGTACTCCCCCAACTTATTTGAGTCACCAGTAGTCACGACCATTGAGTTTGATCTGTTTGCATGGGTTTATATATAATTGTAAGAAAATCTTTAATTAATGTTAGTAGGACAATGATTCAAGTGATGAAGGACTTAAAAAATGAAAGCAATAGCACTTGAAAAGATGGAATATATATATATATATATATATAATTTTAATGATCGTTGATTTTTCTTTTTCCAACTTTTTTTTCATAAAAAGGGAACTTCATTGAAAGAAAAGCAAAAACAAAAAAAAACTAGTAGATCGTCTTCATTATATTCTTTTGTTTTTTTTATCAAAGAAATAATGGGCCGAATTGAACGAACAATATATAGCTAGCCCCCAATCCTTGAGTTTCTCCGTTATTTCATTATTGTTTCTTTTTTCTTATGTGTGTACGAGTGTATTCCACTACTCCTCTGACAATTTTACGTTATAATATACAATTCCTTAGAAATTGAGGAGATCCAAAATCGTAAACTTTGGAACAAAAAAAGCTAGGTATATATATTATTGACGTAACAACGTAACACATAGCAAATAGTAGCGGGTGATGGTAATTGATAATGGATAAACCGATAAAGAGTAAAATGCAAATAAATGAATAGAAGAGAGGGTAGCTAGGAATGCGGTGGTGGATTTGGGAATATGGTATTTGAAGAGGTGTAGAAAAATGAAGTGACAGGTGGTGAAATATTAAGAGCATTACAGGAGCTTGGTGCTTACCCTTGATGGCAAACAGGATGCCACATTACATATTGAAAGTGGTCGAGTGACACGTGTAAACTTGTCTCTCAGAGTGAGACGGTATATATATATCAGAATTGGAGTAAAGTGTAAAGTGAGGTTTGATTGATTTTGTGTTGAGAGCAGTGAGTGAGTGAGTGAGTTAGGAGTGTGAAGTGTGAAGGAAGCAAATTAAAGGAAGATGAGTGAGGAGCAGCAAAGAAGAGAGGCCATCAAATACGGCGACGTTTTCAATGTGTCGGGGGAATTGGGCAGGAAGGCCATAACACCAAGAGACGCGGGTATGATGCAAGCAAGGGAGAACCAAGTGGTGGGGGAAACCCATAGAGGAGGCCCAGCAGCCGTGATGCAATCTGCAGCGTCCCTGAATGTGAGAGAGGGTTTGGTGAATGTGGATGACTCTGACATTGACTCCTCCTCAGTGAGCGTGAGGGAAACAAAAGTGGGTCCTAACCGTGTGATCACGGAGGCTGTAGGGAACCAGGTATTGGCTCAGTTTGTAAAGCCGGACGTGCCCATGAGAGCCCCTGGAGGAGCACTTGACTCAGAGGCCATAACCATAGGGGAGGCACTTGAAGCGTCTGCGTTGACCCAAGCGGGTGATAAGACCGTTGACCAAAGCGACGCTGCTGCCATACAAGCTGCTGAAATGAGAGCCACTGGAAGGAGCGAGATAACACCAGGAGGGGTGGGGGCCACTGCCCAGTCAGCCGCCACTCGCCCCTCCCAACACAGGACTACATTATCTGATGTCTTAACTGTATTTACAATTCATATTCATCATTTAATTAATTAATTAATTAATTTCTGTCTTATAATAATAATTAACAACCAATTAACGTGTATATATATGCAGGACGCGAGGCAACAGTTGCCTGCAGACAAGAAGGTGACGCGAGAAGACGCCGACGGAGTGATTGGTGCAGAGCTTAGAAATAAAGCCGACATGAAAACCACACCCGGTGGTGTCGCAGCTTCCCTCGCCGCCGCGGCTATCCTTAATCACAACAAATGAACCTCTTATTTTCATCTCTCGACTACTACTACTGCACTCTACTATTATATATATAAGCTTCCACTTTCAAGTTTTGTACTGGGGTTTTAGGAGAAAGGTGATCGATTTTATAGTTATATATATACTACTCTTCTGTACCCACCATGTTTTTTAGTTGATATAATGCTACCAATATTAATTTCCCCTTTATTTATCTTGCTCTTTCCACAATATTTTAAAAACAGACTCTAAATTAAAGCCTGTAAAGCTACGTATAGTCATATTGATGTAAGCTCAACGAAGAGTATTGTAGACAAAAGCGTCCAATGATTACTAAACCTGGTAGAATATAATAAGCTCAATTCACACCATTACTTTGTCATGGATAATTATGGACAAATAAGGCCCAATGATCAAATGTATTGGGTTCATGAATATGGGTTGAACCTCGAGTTTGGATGGAGATTATCTCTTGTGTGTGAAACTTTTTATTTGTTGACAGTTTGGGGACCTTTGTGCCCCATAAGCTGATATATATTTTTCTCTATCTATCATAATTATTATTGTTATTTATTTAAATAATTTTACATTATAACATTTTAAAAAATTATTATAAAATAAATTAAAAACAAATGCAATTATTAATTAGGATCCTCTTAATTTTTGGTAAATATTTAAAGTCAACAAATTTTATAGATAACAGCTCAAGTTAATTAAGTTGTCGTGGAACTCGTCTTCAAAAGAAGTTGATGAAGCATTATATTAAACGAAAACCGTACTTATATACATCTGAGTTAAAAAGTTACTATAACATATATCTGCTTGGTCTGGCGCCGCGGCATCTGAGATAAATACTTGATGAGTTGATCGTGTTTGAAGTGAATACATATAGAAGGTGATGAGTGAGATTGGTAGTGTAGTGAGGAGTAGGCAAGTATGCAGAAGCCACAAGGTGTCGGAATTGCTAGATGCGGTTGGATAATTGTCATTCCCATTTATCTTTATTCTTTAGCCATAAGAGAGTATCGTCCTTAGCTTCCACCACGTGTAAACATGGATATCATGGATGTGACGGTGACGGTGTGATCACCGCTTAAGCATCAGTCTCGTACCTTTTCTTAACCATTATTTATTAGGTACAAGTACCTGCTACATTTACATATATATAGGCAGTTTATATACACAAGTCGATCAATTAAAATTAATTGTTGTGGTTGGTTGATCGAGAGGATCATGAGCCAGGAACAGAGACGTAGAGGAAGTGAATTGGAAGAGAAGCAACCAATACCACCAGCAGATGCGCACAAGAGGGATTCCGGGTTAAGACATGTTTTAGACGAACAAGGTGAAGGTGGTTCATGGATGCAACCTCCTGGGTTTGAACCAACCCATGACATTGATTTCATAAGCGACGACCAAGGTGATGATGCCAGGGCCACTCTTAATCCTCGATTCCTGCCAAACGACCAAGCTAATCATAATAATACTACACTCTCCTATGTTTCATCGGTAACCCACTCATCTTAATTCTCTCATTATTCTTGTATGTGAACCCTTCTTATTCATTTTGAATTACTATATATATTATGAATGGCTGGATTTATGGATATATATGCAGGGGAATCGCGGTCACACAGGTGAAGGTGGAGGAAATACTGATAACGTTATAAGTGGCATACCCGGCGGCATGGGAGCATCCATGGCTACTGCAGATCAAAGATTGAAGAAGAACAAATAAATTAAAATCACATCCTCAGTTCCACTGCATGTACTTTTAGTTCAATTATATTTATAAACAACCTGCACTTAATTTAATTTTGTTTCTTTAATGTACTCTACTCCTCAAGAAATCAAGGCGTTTAGTTTATATGACTACCACTACTAATGTTTTGCTTTCTGCAACCTACTGTGGTTTCTGAATTTTATGAGTTTTTTTTTTTTCAGAGATTTATGAGTGTTAATCATGACTTGNTTTTTTAGTTTCAAGACTTGTTTGATGTGGTTATGTTTTAAATTTAAGTTTTATGTAGTGTGACTTAAATATTTACCACTTATTATATGTGATGGACCTATGTTTATGTTTAAATTTTAGTTTATATTTAAATTAGTGTAAGATATCAATGTGTATTTGATGAATATGTATATTTGAAAATGTATTTTTCAAGTAAACCGGCTTAACCGGTTGAACCAATGACCCAGCGGTTGAACCATTGAACCAGTGACCCGAGCCCTTCGCCGGGTCAATTGCCGGTCCGGTTTTTTGCACTATGGGTCCGGGTCATATGTGTTATTATTTTATATTTTTTGTCATATTAAAATCATAAAAAATGAATTTTATATTTTAAAATTTATGAATGTCGTACGAATGTCTGGCAAGGCGACACATCTTTAAAATAAAGTGTCCATATTNTTTTAAATTTTAAAATTTATGAATGTCGTACGAATGTCTGGCAAGGCGACACATCTTTAAAATAAAGTGTTCATATTACATAAACCATATATGTTTATTTTTTTATAAATTTTCTTAGCATTATATTTTTAATATAAATTCCAAATATTTTTTTAACAAATTCCAAATTATATATCAAGGTATAGACTATCTGTTACGTTAGTGAACTTTTACTCTTTTATTCAGAAACTAAAGAGAAAAAAAAAATCATTGTTGTCACTGCTCAAACCATGCACCATGCAAAAGACACCCTGTATCTTCCATAATTTCATGTAGCAAATATGGGAATCGTCGGTACGTATATATGGATGATAATGTTGCTGCTGGCGCTATACAGCAAAGATCCTAGTTAGTGGCTAGCAAGTACATGGATGCTGTGTGTTGAGGCTACAAATAATGGTGATGATCTCTTAAAATAGTTCGTGGCTCTAGTTAACTGGTCACTATTGTTTGTACTTTAATAAAATATATACCCATTTGGAGATATTATTGTTTTACATATGCTATAGTTACAGCTCATTTTTTTATTAAATGTATATACGCATGCATGATCCATCTGATTCCTAAAGATGCTCTCTGAATTGGCACTTAGTTCCTCCCTTCCTTGCTGCTGAGTATGTAGAAGTTGGGCTGGCTAAGACTCGTGTCTTTATAAGTACAATAATTATGTGATCACTAGTGGCATATATCATATATTTATAAATGTTTTGGTCAACTCTATGAAAGTTTATGAGACACTTGAGAACTCACAAGTGGCAGGTAGCCACAGAACAAAATTAAAGGACACAGAAATTAAAGGAGCAACATGTGATGCGAAGCCAAACCCATCCTAATTGTTTGTATAATTACGAGAAGTGTTGAACATATACACGAAGGAAAATGTTTGAGTTTTGATTTACGCTGGATTTTTTTTTTGAGGGGTTAATTTTTTTCATGGAAAACTATTGGGTTTCGCCTGGTGTCTGTTCACTTTTATCTTTTTGTTGATATATGTCAAGGGAATAAATAATATATTGAAAAGGTAAGATGTTTTCTGGCAAGTTAAATAAAATCAAATTGTGAAGCGTACGAAAGTTATTTGGGTGAAACATATGGAGCATCAAAAGATACTGAACATAGGGTAAAGCGCATGGAAGGAAGGTTTAATTTGCAGAATGGTGAAAATGAAGGACAGGTGGATGTGAAGAAAAAGAAGAGTGATTTTAAGAGGTATGCAGTATTTGCAGAGTATGACTGATCCCACTTTATTCAGCTGACACTGATATATGTCACTCACTACAGCTCTGCACTGCACAACACAACACAACACAAAGGTACTCGGTGCTCTTTAATTTTGTGAATCTTTCTCCCCTAAACAATCAATCCTAATTTGGATTTCTTGAAAACGCCCTTTCACCAAATCTTGTGTGAAACCAAAGAAATTTAATTCCATTATTCTGTACGTAAATACGATAGATTAAGAAAACTAACTAACTCGATTGGCGTGATGGTTATGATTACCAGAATATGAATAGGATTAGAGTTTGAAAGCAAGATGGTGTAAGCAATTATAAGTATATATTAAGCAAGAAGCACGCCCCACCACGTGCTTAGCTGCGATGGATTGGACCATCGTTAATAGTTGTAAGTTGTAACTCTACCATATATTATTAATATTAATATATATATATATTTGTAATTGTTTAAATCCCCGAGGTGGTAATTTTCATCAATTTTACTTTAGAAACGTCAAGTCGTTTTAGGCATGCGAAGCCTGTGGTCTACACTACAGTCTACACTCTTCACACAACTATAGTCTATATACTATATAGAGTCTTCAAAAAATGCAATGTTGTTTTGTCTATTATATAAGCTACAATCAAAAACCAAATTTGAAGGTGTGACTTGGGCTGATGGAGTCTGTTAATATTGATTAGTTAATTTGTAAAGGAGACGACATATTCATATGTCCATTTTTGTAAATATGGCGCGTCGTCTGCATGGTATTGGAGGGTGGGACCCAGTATAGGACAAGTCCACGTTGTGATATCTTGGGTTAACAATGAAATAAATATATGTAATAAGGCAGGCAAATGATACATCACTTTCCTGAGTGGACCAACTACGAGCAACTATCCCACTCTACTACATAATTGTCTCTTAATACGTCCAATCCTTTTCTTAATTTATATTTTAATCTCTATTTAACTATGTATTAATCCCTTTATGCTCTGTTTCTGCTTGATACCCCTTACCAGTTCCCATGTGCAGAGCTTCCTTCCACCCCTAAAATACCATGCTTTAAATGAGAACTTATTGTTCCTTCAAACCTTTGTATTTAGCTACTCTCTCACTATTAATAATGACAGTAACATTTTCAAAAAAAATTATCGACTAGATTATATATTTATATAAATATAATAGCCCAAGGCTCTAAATAGTCAGGGTAGCGAGCTAGGAACCCAAAACAAGGAATCAATATTCAATAGTCAATACAATACAATACAGGTCCTTAATTTGTTGCAGGTTTCAGTGACTTGTTGAAATTATTATAATTCGTCTCCTTCATATATAGATATATCATATATACATCTGTCTGGTTGGGTAGTGTGTTTAATTTGGAGAGAAAGTAAAAGAAAGAGTATATGGCAAACACAATAGGAAGAAATCTGAACCTGTGTTTCTCGAAGATAATGCGGCCATTATCACCAGAATCTCCATCATCAACCTCTCAATTGCCCTCTATCAGCAGCACCAGCAGCACCAGCATTCCATCATCTTCTTCTACATTGATAAAAAATTTCAACTCACTCTACGACCCAACCTTAAGCTTGGACGACCATGGCGATGAACCATCCTCCTCGACCTCGTGTGATTGGGACTCCGACGCTACAAATGCTCCGATAGAAGCAGATTTGGCCACCGCCTTCGCCTCCCAACGATTCTTCTTCTCGTCGCCGGGCCGCTCCAACTCCATCGTCGAATCCGCCGCCGTCAAGAAGCAGAAACCGCCGTCGCAGAATCAGAAGCAAGAGAAGCAGGTGTTCCGGAACAGTGTGGCGGTGCCGACGTACTCGCCGGATCCGTACGTGGATTTCCGGCGGTCGATGCAGGAAATGGTGGAGGCGCGTCCTGAGCTGAGGGATGTGAGGTCGAATTGGGAGATCTTGCACGAGCTTCTTCTCTGTTATCTTGCCCTAAACCCTAAGAACACTCACAAGTACATTGTGGGCGCTTTCGCGGATCTTCTCGTCACTCTTATGCCGTCCAATGCCGATGACGTCGTCGCGGCCAGATAGTGAGTGATTTTTTGCATTTCAGCATTGCAAATTTACAATTGGGAGAATGCGATGTGGATTTTGACGTACCGAGTTCATGGATCTTTAATAGTCATTGTCTTGTTCTATCCATCAGAAATCAGAATGATGATCATTATCATCATCGCCTTTTCACTTTTCTTTCTTTTTCTAATTTCTTTTTTAGGGTTCAGAAAAGCCCTTTTTGCCGGGAGGATGCTATTATTATATCTAATGACTAATCTGCTTTGAATTCTACCCACTTGAACATGGTCAATCACACTAAAAACTGTATACATCTTTTATCTCTATCGCTTTTCCTCACACTGTTCTACTTTCACTTTTTTTCTGGGATTGAGATGTTATGTTCCTTTGGCGTAGCCATACAAGTGCTTATCCAAGAAAAAAGAATTAAAAATGCATTCTCAGATCGTAAAAGGCGCAATTGAAAGTGGTAAGTCCAGTATGTTCCTCTGGTTTCGTTTCGTCTTATTAGATCTTGACTCATTAAACTCCTCAGTGTTCATTCCAAGGTAATTTGTCAAATTTGGCTGCCATACATGTGAGCAAATGAAGTGTAGCATTGAGTAAATTGATTGGCTTCCATTAATTAATATTGTGTTGTTGGACTTGGACACTGGGAATTGAGGCTCCTTCACATCAAAAAACGACCAAAGGGTCATCGCCAAATTAGTTTTTAATTGCGAAGAATCCTTGAATCCAGACAAATAAATGGCTGACAAGAGGCTAAAAGCAGATCAATACAATACACCAAGTACTGGCACAAGAGACAGAATTGGGGAATCCTAATTTTGTCTCCCTTTTTTTAAAAAAAATTTCTCTCTCTGCCTAAATAATATTTAATCAGATATCTCAGGATAAGCCACGCAGAAGATTCAGTAAGGATTTTCCCCCCTTTTCTTTCCTGAAAGATTCAGTCTCTGAATTGAATTAATTGGTGCAAAGAGGACAGAGGCAGAGGCAGAGTAGAAGAAATTAAAAAGAGACGAGTCTTTTGTTTCTTTGTTTAATAATGAACTGTGAATCAATAATACATTTTATGAACTTATGAAAAGGACTTGTCTGGCCATCCTGATGACGTTTTCGATGAAGAGCTGTGTCTGCTGTTGTTAACCCTCGACCCAAACCTGACATAAGTTCAAAGGGAGAAGGTGCTGAACAAGAACATCAGTTAGCAAATAATAACAATAATAATTTCAACTTTAATTAACATTTGTCTATATATTTGGTAATTAATTTAAATTACATTTATAGATAATGACATGAAGGTTGAAAAGTCGTGCTTCAAGTTCAATAACTTTGATTTAAATAGACACTAGAGGCTAGTACTCTCAAGTCTCTAGTGTTACTAGAGGAAAAGTTAATGCTGTGTTCACGAACTTGAGGGGTTCCTGTAATTTGGATCTAATTAGCAATATATATATTTAGTAACAATTTTCATTGAGAAGAGGGCGCTATATTATCTTGAGATCACCAGCTCTGCTAGATCTGATTCCCAATTATGTGGATAACCTAAATCTCTATGTATGAGCGACAGCGCAACCTGAAGCAGAAATACAGCTAATTATGGCAATTTAGGTTAGCATACACCTTTTTCTGGAACCAAAAAGGACTTTCTTTAACCAAAAAAAAAACTTTTTTTTTTCTTTTACAGAATGCTGCCGGAAATTCTTTTTTAAAAGAAACTACGTCTTGTTTATCACTTGAAAAATCTTGAGTTACAAACCTATGCTTGCACGTTACACTCGGTCAAGAGCGAAATCCATTTATCCTATCAATTTCATTTTTGTATAAATCAGACAGCGAATATATAAAGGTAGATTCATGATGACGCCGTTCCTGAATTTCATTTACAATGGCGATAACAAGGGAGGCAACAAAATACAAAAATTAAGTTGCGTTCCCTCCCTCCCCAAAAAAATTGGAGCTAACCTCCAGACATTGATTTAGTGCCAAGAATACCCTACTTCTCTAGTACCCATATTTCCATCTCTTTCTTTTTTTTTTGTCTGAATACAATTAACTACTAAGACACAACTCGTTTCGCATCAGGGCTTCACATGAAAGTACCAGACCAAAATGCTAACCTGTGATTGTGACCTTCCAAAATATACCGTATCCGGGGTCATTTACGCCCATTGGGCCAAAAAAACAAAAATATTACTCCAGTGTTTCCCCATGAAGTAAAACTAGCAGATGCACAGTGAAGAGTGTCACGCCTGAGGCAGTGTTTGGGCTACAAAAATGGACCATTAATCCTTGCAATTGGAGCAATCTGAAAATCAAGCTGAGGTAGCGGTGATTACTGACTGCTTCATCCAAGGCTCATCATTGACATCTGAATTGTTTAATGTATCCTCACAGGAACCTGAAGCTACCTGTTTGGATTGGCAATCTCCAGAATCACAGCAATCTTTTAATTGGTTATTTAAACATACTGACTTCTCATCGGGAGCCATGATGATGCAACCCGATCCAGCATTCTGACATGTGTTTACCCCCTCAGCTTGAAATTGAGCCTCACTTTCACCATCCTGTGCATTTGCTGTAGTTTTATCATGGATTGCATGACAGTCAAATTGACATTGTGTATCTTTTCTATTTGTATCGTGTATAGTCTCATCAGTGATATTACGTATGTTATTTAGTAAGCCATCAGGAGAACCAGATTCAATAGACGTGTGTCTATCCTGTATCTGGCATATATTCGAGACAGGGTTCCCACTCCCAGAAGAAATTATCAAATCAGACCGAAATGAACCTGACCCATCACAAGTAGTTGCTTCCCCGTGTATACTTAGATTCTTCTGAAGTTCAGGATTGGAATCTGCACCAAATTGCATTTAACACAATCAACCTTAAATTTTCAGTATTAGAAAAAGGACAGAAAGGATGCTTTTATGGGTATCCCAGGGCATATTTAACCACATGAAAGGACCTATCCATCAACATGTACCTTCCATAGGAATTGGAGTTTCAGAAGAAACTTTAGGCTTTGCAATCTTCTTCTGCAACATATCTACGTGAGGGAATACCAACAGATTTAAATTCTTTATTATTTGCTTCCTGCTCACTTCAAGTGGCTCAAACCCAAAAACAGAAGTCCAAGTCTCTCTAAGTTGTGAGATTGCTGGTATGACCAACAGCTCAACACCTAGGGAGCTGAGTGCCTGAAAATAGCCAGAGATAAACAGAGTTGAACTTTGAAGTCAGCAAAATGAAAGATCTGAAGCACAGAAAGTGCTTTCATTGGAAGCTAATATATATTAAAATTAAGAAAATGAAAATAAGGTAGCTATTAAAATATACTATCATTTTTCTATTTGAATGCCCATAGGCTTTATCCACTTTCGAGAAACTAAAGCAAAACGGTCATAAGATCAACTGCATTTGTTTTTCGGACTAAATTCAACTTCCAATAGAACACTTAAATACTGATCATACTGAAGAACACGGAAAGAAAAGCAGGGGAAGACCAGAGGCCATTGCCCGTCAGGTAACAGCTTCCAAATTGATTTAAACTTGAGATTAGAAAGAAAACCAATACCGTATTAAGGAACTACTTGCTCCATAAGCTTAAGCAATTAAGTGGAGCTGATCTTTGTACATGCATTAGAAAAGTAACCCACCCTTATTAAGCTAGTATTAGCCTTAGGTCAGGGAATAGATAAAAGGATAAGAAATGAATAATCCCAAGAAAAGGCAGCAAACATAAAAATAGTTCTTTATGAATCCGAACAATAACCAGATGCAAGCCAAAATTTGTTCGACTAAACTGTGCTCCAGACCAGAAAACTGCACATGGTAATGGTAATGGTAATGGTACAAGTAAAGAAACAGATATAGGGACTTTGAACTTACAAATTCAATGGCACTTAGAAGCCGGCGACACATTCCTTGCCGCCTATACATATAGCGGGTCCCAATAAATGGCATTTCAGCTAGTTGGTTCCCTCGGATCCTATTCAACCATTTAATAAATTTAATCATCAGTTTAAAACCTTTGTTGTTCTCTTTCAATCGTCCAAAAGAAAGATCAGAAAGTAAGGTGGTTTACACATAGAATGAGTAGGCAGTAATGGCATAAAAGTTATAAGGGAGGTCCATTTGAGAATTGACAGTATATATGAGATGCCATCACATTCAAATTATTTACTTGATTCTTAGCAATTGGAAAGAAAAGCAATGAGTTAATAATTGTCACATCAACACATGGATGAATAGGGGAGCTTGAACTTCACTAAAGGAATAGGTTCAAAATTGCAAACTAGTTAAAAATCTAGTGGTTTGCAAAATAGTCCGTAATATGTTGTGCGGTATGCCTATTAAATCTGTGGCATCCTTTTTGGCAAGGGCTTAATAAGTTCTCCTTGTCACTAAAAGTTGCTGCTACTTCAAATTAATCAGAGTATTTAGTATCTCTGTTATAGCGATTTTTACCTTTAATAGTATTTTTAATTTATTTTATTTTGAAAATTTCACAATCATCAAGAGTAAAAGCCCAATGTTGAATTAGATTAAATTTATAAGTAGATAACGCAATAAAATTGAAGGACTAATCAATCTATGGCATCATCTCTTTACAAATAACTTTGCTCTAGAATCACTTCAACATAATTCAACCCAAGGAAACATTTAGAATGGCAATTTTAAACTTCTTGTAACTGAGAGATGCAGAAATATAACCAATCACAAGTTTATACATCTATTCTCCTTTTCAGTAAAGCTTTTATATTCAATACTGTAATATTTTGTATATAAATAAGAATATATACATGACCTACTGGAAGTACATGACTAAAAATAGTAATTTAATTTGATAGTAAAGATCAATCAATTTAGAGGCACGTATATTCAAAAGCAATAATACTTAATAGCGTGTGAAACCTCAATCATCATCAGGCAACAGGAAAAATATTCTACACTCTACATGGAATCCACAAGTAGATAACTAAAATATAATCTCTTTCAAGCCAAGTCGTACACTAGAGAATTGATTTAGTCAAAGGATAGTGTAATTGGACAGAAAACTTAATAATTCTTATACATTTAGAAAAAGCGGGCTACATTTATGATCTTTGAGCCACCTAAAGAAGACAATGAAATATTGGACATGCAAATAATCCAAACAATTGTATTAACAACATAAAATGTTCGTGATCAAGAGTGGATTCCACTATTGAAAGCCCAACAACTAAACCATTCACATTTTTCTGATAAGAATTTACCTATTTCAAAAAAAGGGAAAATTGACAATAAGTGGAAAAAGAACTTAAAGCTTCAAACACAACCAATTAAAATTAGAGATCCAAAGAAATTAATAAATGTTAGGGCCTCAAATTTTAAAATTCGTTGCTCATTCTCACTCTGCATCGCATCCATTATCGATAACTTATAAGTACTATGTAACTTAATGAAACGTTTACCTAATAGATGCAGCACAGATGACCTCATCACCTCTCTCCAGAATTGCAGTCACAAAACCACTATAGTTTAGGCGATTGAAGTTTGATCTGACAAAGAAAATGAAACATTATCAAACATTGTACAAAATACCACATATTCATATAACAATTAAAAACTTCTGACCGTGCAATTGCAACACCACAATCTAATTGCTTAGATGTCAATGCCAAAACAATGCAAATTAATGTGAAATTATACTCAGTTTAATGTTAAATTAAATGACATCTGTGTTTGGGGTGATACTGAATTACTCATCTTACAAGATTAATAGTCATCAAAATGAACATCTAAGAGGAAAAGAATAGAAAAGTTTCTAATGAAACTGGTTAAAGGTAAGTAACTAAATGACCAAGAGTATAAAACGTTAAACTCAATGGTAAAATCTTGCCACATATCCATAATAAAAACAGGAGGATAAAGAGTTACAAAATGTGATTTATTTACAGAACTGTGGTCCAACACATTTCAGTGATGGGTCTATGAATTGCATATCATTAGAAAACCTAGCTGTTATTTGTCAAGAAGAAAAAGTATTATCACCAATACATTGGCCAAAAAAGGAAGATAGTATCACTAATTCGGATATTAAATTCTCGGTACAAACCAAAAAGAATATGGAAAACTCAGAACACAAAACAAAGAGCCATGGTCTATATAACTACATACTGCATAAGAGAAACACTGCAATAAGGTTAGCCCTGGGTAAAGTAATTAAAAGGACATATAAGATAGAGGCCAAGTGACCTTACCGACAATTATAAAGAACACTGTGGATAAGATTAATCCCACTTCTGTGCTCAATATAAGGCATGAAGCACTCATCCATTACAGATAATGCAACAGCTAGCTTGGAATTACATTCAATCATCTGAGATTCTATCTGAGAAGCATCAGAGCCAACACCAGACCGACGAATAAAAGTCCAAGAAAATCCATCTTCAATTTCATGTTTAACCCCAATAAGCATTTCAAGTCTCTCAGATAACTAGCAGGACAGAACAAAAAACTTATATTAGTTTCTCCATGGTAACCAGAAGAAGTCAGCAGACTAATAAAATATGATACTCCTTGAAATGTGGACAAAAAATTTAGAGAAGTCAGAAGCCTTCATGAACCTGAAACTGAAAGAGCACTACCCTAACCAGGGTATAAATATTTAGTACCGTAACTCAAGCACGCAATTTTAGTAAATTGGATGTATGATAAAAATCAAAGGGTGAGTCTTGGCACAACGGTAAGGTTGCTGCCTTGTGACCTGGAGGTCACGGGTTCAAATCCTGGAAGGGGTAAGGCTGCGTACATCTGACCCTCCCCAGACCCCACCTGATGGGAGAAACCTCATGCACTTGGCCGCCCTTTTTTTGAATGTATGATAAAAATCAAATTAAATACTAGTAAAACCATTGGCTAGCAAATGTAGGGGCATTAAATCATGGTCTTAGAGATATTGACATTTTTTTCATTAATAACTGAATAACACGCACCTAACAGGTCCATAATCTACAATCTAAACCCTAGTTCTTATCTCCTATAAGCCACTAGCCTAAAAGCTAAAAGGATACTTAATCTCATAAAGGCCTTTTTTTTTTAAAAAAAAAAATGNATAAAGGCCTTTTTTTAAAAAAAAAAAAAAAATGAACTGCAATTTTTATTAGACAAACAAAAGAGTAAGTCAAAACTCAATGATATCAACATAGATTTTGCAATTTAAAAGAAATCAGAATTGTTTGTCATGTCTTGATTGTATAATTCATAAATCAAAAGAAGAAAGACAATTTCAAGATCATGAAAAAATAAACCATACCTCCTGACAACTTTTTCCACAATAAAATGCAACACTGGAATCATCAACCTCGACACCATTTCCCACAAGGCAAGAAGTGTGATCTACAAAAAGTTAAATGTTCACTTCATTTTCAGTGAGAAAAGAGTCATGTTGAGAAATGACTGCCTAGCAAACATTAGAATATATGTATGTAATGAAATACATTTTTGTTCGCATAAACGGCATGAAAGTAGAGCACATGCAGTAAAGTCATTGTAGCCATCCCTTTGGTTTGTACTTCCACCAACCAACCCACAAAACTTGCAACAGCAATAAATGCAGCGCCAGTCGCCAGATGGGAACTTCTGCAAGAAAAAACAGATGTTTTATGATCTAGAAATGACATTAAGTAGCACCATTTTTTATAAGCAGTTTTATCCTACATACATTTGGATAATATCGGCCATGTTTTCTCGTTACTTTTCATAAAAATGTTATGTGCCCAAAATCCAGAGGGCATGTTTATCAGAATATAACACAGTAATGAATTTCATAGTACCTAAAAATGATAATATATAATTTTTTATGATAGTGAGCAACCACGGCAACAAACACATACAATTTGTAAGGTTGCGTAATGATTAATGGCTAGGCAAAAGTAATGCTGCATATGGCTGCCAAAATAATGTGATTCTAGCCCATATTTTCGAAACAGATAAACAGAAATAACCAAAAAGCAAAATAAGATGCTGATGCCAATAAATTTGGAGCTTTGCAACAGAGCTAACAGAAATTCAAGTCATTAATTCCTAAGAGATAATAGCACAAACTAACAAGGGAAAACTGTGCAACTGTGGAAAACAATATGAATAATCTATCCTAGTACAAGAATCACAAAAAAAAATTCACAAAATTAATCAAAATTGTCCATACATATTTATTCTAATAATATACATACCCTAATATTTAGGCAGCTTTGATGGAATGTCGATGGACAACCATCACAACAGATCAGGTCTCCACCATCTCCACAGACACCACATGTATCATCATTAGGGTCTCCACTGGATGTATCAATGAAAAGGACACCTTTTCTTTCAGATTCATCTAGTTTATTCCATGAGTCTAGCAGGCATTGCAAAAGAGAAAGTCCTCCCTCTATATATATGTTTTTTAGTGGATTAGAGAGTTTGTTTCCTGCATGGACTCCAAATTCCACTATTGTTAAAATTTGATTACAGCAGTCACAGTGAATACCATCTCCAGTGATCCTACCCTCCAGTTTTGTAACTTTCCTTCCGTCCACATAATGCACCATCCCATTTTGCGGGACTGTTCCCAAACCAATCATCCAGGAAAGCACAGTTTGCTTTCCATTATAAAGTACAAATCCACTAGTTTCTGAATCTATCTCCTTCTCAGCATTCCGCACCAGCAAAGCACTTCTCTTCTTGTTATGTGTTTTCTGTCGCTTACGATCGTTGACCAGAACTTGAAACCTTTTATATGATGTAACATCTGGCTTATTCTCCTCATGAAGTGAGAATTTCCTCTTCTTTTTCCCCTTGTTTGCTTTTTTATTGACTTCATTAACTCTTTTTTCCCCTTTTTGTCCTACTTGCTTCACCTTCTCTTTATTTCTTTTCTTTTTGATTATCCTAGTTAATATTTTAAATTCCTCCTCCGGTATTGGCGAAAACTTGAAACCTGCCCCATGCACCTTACCTTCACCATCACCAGCTTCACAATGCATTTTCAGTCGATTGTAAGCCAAAGTAATGGACCAGTGAGTCTTTCCATCTGGACTAACATACACAGCATCATTATATACTTTGCCATTCCTAGGTCTATAATCGACAGTCCAGCCTGCCTCCGACAGCAGTGCCATAATGTGTTTCTTCACTAACTGCTTCACTTTATTCACTCCATCTTTCTCAGCAACAAATGGATTCACAGAATTTGATTGCAATGGAGATGCCACCTCACTGTTTTCAGTTTCTAAAATGTTCCCAAAGTCACTCTTCTTTACATGAGAATATGTCTTCTTTCTTAACTCTTTCACAAAAGACCTCCTTTCTGAGCACATACCATCAATTGCATTCATCTCTGTTCCATCTCTCAAAGCTAAACCTTTCTTATCTTTTCGAAAGCGGGCCTTTCTTTTTCCATTATGCACTAATTTCAGAAGATTATAACTTTGTGCAGCCTTAGGAGGCCTTCCACGCTTCCTTTTCACTTTTTCCCCAGCTAATTGACTTTTCTCTTCGTTCTTCATCTTGGGTGGCATGTCACATTTCTGTTGCATATCACCAACGTCTTGATCTGTCTCTTCCATCTTCAATTTGCGGGGCCTCCCACGCTTCCGTTTCAACTCCCTTCTGTCATTGCCTTCCTGTTCATAAACATTACTAACGGCTTCTTTTTTTCCCTTAACCCTATCCTTCTCAAACCAGCCACGTTCATGCTCTCTATCTTTACCAACCAAGCCTCTGTCAGTTTCTCTGTTGTTGGATATCTTCATGTCTGCTCTCTTTGACATTGAGCGCAATACTCGACCAACAATCTGCACTTTATCATCAGAATGATCTTTCCTCTTCACCCCAATCTCTATGGCAGCTGCTTCAATGTTATCATCACAGCTTAAACTACTCCTTTTGTCTCCATTCTCAACCAAACCAGCACTTTTGCTCTTACTCATCTCCCGATCAAAGTCATATTCTTGTTGGACAAATGGTGCCACTTCCTTATTCTCCACTGTCATGTTTAATGCCTCTCCATCATCACACATTTTACTGACTGCTCTCTTCGACATTGAACGCAATACTCGACCACCATTCTGCACTTTATAACGTGAATAGTTTTTATATTTTGCCTCCATCAATCTGTCAACTCCATTATTATTGTCACTGCTTAAACTACTCTTTTTGTTCCTATTCTCAGCTAACTCGCCATTTGGACTGTCACTCACGACACAATTTAAGTCACATTCTTGTTGTACAGTTGACTCTGCTTCTTTATTCTCATTTGCCAAGAATAATGCCTCCCCATCATCAGATAGAATATTGTCTGCCCTCTTGGACATCAAGTGCGACACTTGACCATCAATCTGTGACTCATCATTTGAATCGGCTTTCTTCTCCACCTCCATCTCAATGCCAACTCCTTCAGCGAAATCATCACAGCATAAACTACTCATTTTTCTATCATTCTCAGGTAACCCAACATTTCCACCTTTACTCATGTCCATGTCTAAGTCACATTCTTGTACGATTGTCTCCACTTCCTTATTCTCAATTAACAAGTTCAACGACCCTCTTTCTCGGCGCCCCTCTCAATGATCAGAAAACCCTAATTCGACGATCCCGGTCCCCAATCATAGACTTTCCATTGACGAAGACTGAAAGCGACAGCATAAAACGTCCATTAAAGTGTAACAGAAAGCTTACAGGTATAGTGCAGATGAAATGAGCGGGTGAATCCGAGGGAATTTAACGCAAGAAGGAAACCAGACTGAGGCTCTGAAAATTTCGAGTATAAAAAAAAACGATTAAGTGAGTGAGTAGAAGGAAATAATAGTGCAGAGGAAGATGAGAAAAATCGAGCAATGTAGCAAAGTTGGGAACTCACCAATGTAGCAATAGCAGAAAATCGAAGGAAACTACGGCGACGTACGATGGTAGGAGCAGAAGATGATCCCGTAGGATGATAGCGCTGGAAGGTGGTTTAGGAAATAGAGAGACAAGTCAGAGTACGAAGGAATAAACTATAGGATGGGGATGGCTATATTTATTTGTAGGAAAAATGGAAAAGATCAAAAAGACGTTTCGTTTCCTTTTCTATATTTATTTTTTCCTCTTTAAGGCGGGATCTCCCCAAGTCCTTACTCGTCAACTCTCATCTCACCTTCTTATTTCCCTCCATCACCTTTTTTTTTTAAAAAAAAATTTTTTGGCCTTTGCGCTTTCGGATTCTCAACCTTATTTTCTGTCTTTTTCATTTTTCTCTCACATTTTTCATTATTTTTAAATATTCTATATTATACTCTACGCCCCTCTTATCTAAATACCTATACAGCTATACCTGTATAGCTGTCCAAATAAAAAAAAAAAAAACTTAAATGGCCAAATGGGCGCAGCTAGCTTACCATTAGCTTTATAATGCCCAGCCCATTATGAAATCCATTAATTACCAAGAAAGTATACCCAAATCTCTTTTTTATAGAAATTTTTTAAATTCATGGATCTGGAGTCTCGACTTTAAATTCATGGATCTGCAGTCTGGACTTTCCTTACTTTGATTTTTTTAAAAGTAAATTAGTTTTTCGTAAATTATAATTCATTCATATACATCAAATTTATCTTTAATATAATTCAAAACCTCTAAAATACTATTTCTTTCATAATATGTTAGATTGATATAGGAATATATATATGTATTTATTATGTATACAATCACTACAATTTTTGGGTGGGATAAATAATTAATACCATATTACCTAATACCTACCACCTCCGACCCAAACCCTTAAAATACTTAAAGATTTTTCATAACCCCAAATGTTGAGTATTTTATCCATTCCTAGTTAGTACAGTGTAACAAGAGAACTGGTAAATAAAATAAGAAAGTGGTAGGAGAGTGAGGCACAAAACAAAACAACCATGTTCTTTCTCAGATAATATAGATTATGAATCAACGGCATGTTTTATTTATCTATTTTTGCCTCCTGGAGATGGACTAACATTCACGCACAATTTATCGGCATTTTCAACAAAATCTATGATGTTGAAATCCAAGTACAAAACCAAGTAATAAAGAGTTCCACATGGGATAGGATGAACACTGCTAGAGTTATAATATATATATGTTGTATCTTTCTATGTACATGGATGGAAAATTATATCTAGTCATCGTCTTCTTCGTCCCTCCTTCCTTGGTTCTTGGCTATGATGATAAAGACGAGGCAGAATCATTTTGGTGGCGTAGAAGCAGAGGTGGTGCCTGATTCCACCAGTATTGACCAAAGAACATGAACATCTTCACAAGGGCAGGATTTCACATCCTTGTATAGGATGTATATACCTCTACCTATTTCACAAAATATTAAAGCAAATTAATTAATTAATATCACACCACAATGAATGCAAAATTAACAAAGCAGTAATGCGGATTCCATGAGTGAATTCAGAGAATATAATCTTACGCTTCTTGTGGGTTGAGTGAAGACGATCCCAGAGCTTCTTCAATGGGCAGACAAGAGTCTGAAACCATCCCATTTGGTTAATGTTAATGGTAGGTGAAATGAAAGATGGGAAGAGAGATAGTGAGGAGTTTTAAAGCCTTATTGGGTTTGCTTACACAAGAGTGACTTGCATAGCACTATTCCCAGGCCTCGTAACCTTTTTTATTTGTTTATTTATACTTTTTCCCCCGATTTCACTTTTTTCAGTGGCTATAACGCAAGAAAAACATGCTTACTTGGTGCCTTGTCTTTGTCACACACTTCCTGAAGCACCTAAACCCAACACTGTAGGCAGATGTTCACCCTTTCTCTCACGCTATTTCACGCTTCCAAATTGTCCCTTTTTCATCAAAGGCTTGTCTATCAAGCCCCAGGTTCATACACAACAACACTATGTTTAATTACTTCACTATACACTTTCCAAGTTTAAGTCTTTATCCCGAATTTTCCCACATATGCGTATTTGACCAAACAGAGTAGATTCTTTTGATCATGATCGACCAAGGGATGGCTATATAATTCCATATATTCAATATGCATAAGATCTTGATATATATTTACTTTAATATAATAATGTAAAAAGGTTAAAAAAGATGAAAATGTTTAGTTGTGGTGTACAAGTTATAGACTTGTAGTGTAAGTGGAAGGGAAGATTGGAAACAAAACACAGGAAAGAACGTACGTAAGGTGTGAAGTAAAAGATTAAAATATATTAAAGTATGATATAAATTAGCGAAAATTGTTACATTGTTAGGTGTATGACTTCTTGGCTTCAAGGGAATTGTACTTTCCAAACCAACAATTTGAAAAGAAAGTATCATCTAATGAATATTTTACTTACTTATTTTCTGTCTTTCCCTCTGCTTCATTTACCATGCCTAGGAATAACCTATTAGTGGACTAAGTAATACAGGAGACTTCTAGAATATCTAATTTACTCATTCCAAAATACGCCTACTCAATTGATTTAGTACAACTTCATACTCACTCCAATTATATTTCAATAATAAAACCGTTAGCATAGATTAATTACTAGTGTTTTTTATTTCAATAATTGAAATGCATTATGCATTGTAATTCTACAAAACAAAAACAAACCGCAAAAAGCTAAAAAGGTTTGGCTCACTTGGTCACCTTCCGCCCATGACAATTGCATAACTTAAATTCGATTCCGGGTGATACCTCATTTTGTAAATACCTCTGTAAGTGTTTATTGAACCCCGAGGCCTGCCCTAATCCTAAACTAGGACGTCATCCCTTTACCTAAATTTTCTTTTCTCTTATGAAAAAAAGAAACAAAAAAACGAAACTTGTCAAGAAAAAGGTCCATGTTTTTTTTTTTTTTCCTTTCAAGTAAGATAGGACTGTAATTATTGGGTTAGGCCCGTGATCTGTGTTTGATGTGCTAGCCCATTATCTCTGTGGATCTTGTAGAAAAGAACTGGACAGGCCTATTGTTGAATATGGACTCACTTGTAGAAAAGAACTGGACAGGCCTATTGTTGAATATGGACTCACCTGTCGAAATTCCCGACCTCCGGCGGTGAAACTCTTGATTCCGATTACCGCCGCCGTCGTAGCCCTAGCTATGACTCAGACGAACCCTAAACTGGACGAGGTCGCTACAGCCGTCGGTCAGAATCACCTGAATGCTAATGCTTTGCCAAAGAAATTTAGGTCGCGGGGATCGCCGCCGACATGGACCGTGGGAATGGTCGACGCTCTGATTCGGACGAGGAGTACAGAAGGCAAAAGAGGAAGATGTTGAAGCTCCGTATTTGGAATGTTACGCCTAGTCCTCCAAGGGATGAGAACGAAATTTTGCAAGATAAACCGGAGGAAATTTCTGAGAAATATGGAGATGATGATGGTTTCGGGAAGAGTGATTCAAGCGACAAGGAGGCTAAACAGAAGAGAGTATTCAAAATCCGTGTCTCAGAAATCTGGGAGCAAGCATACAGAGCAGCTCCAGCATATTATATATAGCATGAAACGAATATTACAGCTGTGAGTTAGTTACAACAGAAAGAATGTACAGGCTGTGATGATCTACACGTGTCAATGAATTACAGGAAAGGTATCAGTGGAATATTCCTAGAAATACATAATCTGCATATATACAAATTAGTCCTATTCTCTAACATTCCCCCTCAAACGAGTGGGTGCTGGTGCAACTCCGAGTTTGCTTCTGAGATGAAGGAACTGTGTATGTGTGAGTGCTTTTGTTAGACAGTCAGCGATTTGAGAATCAGACGGAATGTATCGAACAGCCAAAAAACCAGAAAGAATGAGGTCACGAACAAAATGCACATCGATTTCAATGTGCTTGCTACGAGCATGCTGCACTGGATTTGCTGCCAAAGATCCTGCACTTATGTTATCACACCATAGCAATGCTGGACTCTTTAGAAACAAACCTAGCTCTGTGATCAGCGAAGACAACCAACGAAGCTCTGCTGCACCATCTGCCAGAGCTCTATATTCGGATTCGGTGCTAGATCGTGAGACAACACGTTGTTTCCTCGAACCCCAAGACACCAGAGTGTTTCCCAAAAACACACAAATACCTGCCATTGACTTCCGATCATCTATATCAGTGGCCCAATCGGCATCGGTGAAAGCCGTTAGAGACAAAGAGCCAATTGAATGTATATTAATTCCATAGTGCAGAGTGCCCTTCAGATACCTGAGAACCCTTTTAACTCCTTGGAAATGAACATCTGTTGGGCAAGAGAGAAATTGACTTAGCTTGTTCACCGAATAAGCTATATCAGGCCTTGTGTTGGTCAGGTACTGCAACGAGCCAATCGCTTGTCTATACAAGGTGGGATCTTCTAGCAATTCACCATCAGACTTGGAAAATTGACGTCCTGTTACCATTGGAGTCGGAACAGGTGCACAATCAACCATATTAAACTTCTTCAGGATGTCCATCGTATATTTCGACTGACACAAGTGCAAACCATGCTCTGTTCGATTGATTTCTATTCCTAAGAAATAGTAAGCTGGTCCAAGATCTTTAAGAGCAAACAAGTCATTAAGCTTGGCAATAAAACTACTGAGAAACTTGGCATTATTTCCAGTCACAAGAATGTCATCTACGTAAACTAATAGATAGACTGACAGTTTGTGTGTGCGAAGGAAGAACAGAGACACATCACTTTTGGCATTTTGAAAACCCCAGCTCTGTAGTGTCAATCTTAGACGATCAAACCAAGCACGAGGTGCTTGTTTCAGCCCATATAACGCCTTTGTGAGTCTGCAAACGTGATGTGGCTTCGATGGATCCTGGAAACCCTCTGGTTGTCGCATAAACACGCTTTCTTGTAGATAACCATTTAGAAAAGCGTTGTTAACATCCAACTGTCTAATATGCCAGCCAAACGAAACAGCGAGTGCTAGGACTACCCGTATGGTTGTGGGTTTCACAACTGGACTGAACGTCTCTCCATAATCAATGCCTGGTGTTTGCTGGAATCCTTTAGCAACAAGACGCGCTTTGTGCTTAAGAATTGAGCCATCCTGTTTGAACTTTGTCTTGAATACCCACTTGCAGTCGATCAATTTCTGAGATTCAGTGCGAGGGACCAACACCCATGTCTTGTTACGCTGAAGAGCACGAAATTCCTCCTCCATGGCATGCTTCCAGTGAGCAATTTTCAGTGCCTCTGAAACAGACGAAGGCTGAGAAACTTGAGAAGCAACAGAGGTGAACTGGCTCAGTCCAATAAATGGATACTTGGGCTTGTGTATACCATCCTTGGCCCGAGTAACCATCCCATGCGTGTTCACTAGTGGGGCTTTACCAACCTCTTGGATTGGGCTTGAGACAAGAGGCCCATTCTCAGCTATGGACACAGGCAAGGCAGCAAAAGTGTTCGAATTCGAATTGGAAGGAAGCTCACGTGAGTCTGATTCACTTAAAATATCACGTGCCTCTTGCATAGAAGAGGCTTGACGTGGCAGTGTATCACTGGTAGAGATGGCTTGACGTGGCAGTACATTAGTGGCTGGTGAACTATCCGTTGCTCCAACGGTTCTTTCTTCCTCATAATTCCTTCGACTCTCCCCAGCATTACTAACACTCTTGACAGATGCGATTCCTTCTGCAAAATCAAAAGGAACAATACAATCATGACTTACTGGTGAAGCAGGATTGCGATTTAAAAAACCAGAATGGCAAGGGAACACTGAGGGATCGAAAACAACATGACGCGAGGTATAAATCCTTCCTGTTGAGCTTAAGCACTTGAAGCCACGATGTTGAGGAGCTGGACCCAGAAACACGCACTTCTGGCTATGGAATTGGAATTTATGTTCATTATAGGGTTTCAAGCAAGGATAACATGCACAACCAAAAGGTTGCAAGGATGTATAATCTGGGTCTTTATTGTACAGTAATGAAAAAGGTGTTTCAAGATCAATTACTGGTGAAGGCAGCCGATTTATCAGGAACACAGCCATCATAAACGCATCTGTCCAGTAAGTATAAGGCAACTTGGCTTGTGCTAATAAAGTGAGACCCATTTCTACGATATGGCGATGCTTTCTCTCAGCTCTGCCATTTTGAACAGAAGTATAGGGACAAGAGAACTGCATTTGAATGCCAAGAGATTGAGCAACACTACTAATTGGTTTGTACTCTGCACCATTATCACATCGGATAGTTTTAATTTTCCTGTTGAACTGATTTTCTACTAATGCTCTGAACATGTTAAATGCCTGTATTGCCTCACCTTTGTGTTTAAGTGGGTATAGCCATGTATATCTAGAATAATCATCCAGAAAATGAATGTAAAATTTGAAACCGTTTTCTGACTGAATTGGGGATGGCCCCCAAATATCTGTGTGAATGAGCTCTATGGGATGAGATGCACGAGATATTGACTTAGTAAAGGGTAGAAACTTAGATTTTCCAAATTGGCAAGCTTCACAAATGGAGTCTGAAAAATCTAGATTAACATTACATTTATTCAAAACAGTCTTCAAAATTTTATTGCTGGGATGTCCCAACTTGTAATGCCAACGTAAAAACTCTTCATATCTGTTCTCCTTCACAGCTGCCTCGACTGAATTCACTTGTGCATCTCGAGTCTCATTACGCACCGGGTACATTCCTTGCTTTGGCGTCCCTTCCACCAGGTGAAGTCCTGTCTTCTTGTCCTTCACAAGATATTTTTCATTAGTGAAACACACATCTACATCATTATCTTCAGTGAGTCTATTAACACTCATTAAATTTTTCGTAGCAGTGGGAACAAGAAGAACATTACGTAAAGATAATCTAGAAGAAGGTGAGGAAGTAGAAAGGGAGGTAGAGCCTATACCAACCACTTTCGTGCGTTCCCCAGTGCAAGTTGAAATAAAACCCTTACCAACTTGAGTGTAATTCTCTAACTGGTCAGAATATGGAGTGATATGATAATTTGCTCCACTGTCTAGGTACCAATTTGGATCCATGACACCTTGAGGACTAGCACTGTAAGGATTCGCATTGTAGCCGTCCCCAGCACCTGCATAAAAAGCTTGTGGAGGCTGAAAATGTGAGAATTGTCCACCACTGCTCCCAAAAGTCCTACCATGAGTAGGAGGTTGAAAGCTTCTGTCAAAACGATGGAAGCAATTATGCACAGCATGCCCTGGTTTTTCGCACAGAGCACAAAAAAGTCGATTAGTGCCATTAAAACCACCACGACGTCCACCACCTCGTGAGCCTCTCCCACGGCCACGAGAACCAGAATTGTTTGAAGATCCTCCACCTCGCCAGAAAGATTGACCAGACTGATTAGTGTTCTTGCCATGTGAGTCTTCTCGATGAGCAAGATTTACTGAACCCTGAGCAGAAAAACCTCCAGAAGCTTGACTCAGCTGATCTAAACGGCTCTCAAAAGTGAGAAGTTCAGACTGAACTTCAATCCACGTCAGATTTTCTTGCCGATTCAGAGTGAAGACAGCAGCGTTATACTCACCATCAAGACCATTCAAGGTATGCATGATTAAATCTTCCTGAGTAACAGGTGCACCAGCCAGAGCTAACTGATCAGACAACGTTTTGAGTTTCCCTAGATAATCTTTCATCCTCATTGAATTTTTCCGGATCTTGTTGAGCTCCCCCTTGAGAGCTAAGACCCTCGACTTCACAGAAGCACAAGTAAGTGCCTTAGCACTTGTCCAAAGATCAAAAGCTGTTGTGCAGTGAAGAAGCTGCGATGCAACATCCAGAGACATAGTGTTGCGAAGCCAGAACAATAGCAGCTGATCGACATCTTCCCATTCACGAAAAGCAGGATTAGGCACAAGCTCAGTACCTACAGTAACCATACGAGAAGGAGTAACACCAAGACCATTTATGTGATGCTCAAGACGATTACCTCGAATAAGTGGACGTACTATGGATTCCCAGACAAGATAATTTTCCCTATCCAGCTTGATAGAGGAGGTCTGGCTCGACGAACTAAAAAGAGTATGAGTCTGGGTTTTCACCGCCGAAGTCGCTGCAGCTGATGAAGACGAACCAGTGGCGGCGGAGGCTGCTGAAAAATCTGAGGAAGCCATTAGGGAACCTGGCTCTGATACCAAGAGAGAAAACTGAATATTCTAGAGAAAATATCAAAATGCCGAGCAAGCATACAGAGCAGCTCCAGCATATTATATATAGCATGAAACGAATATTACAGCTGTGAGTTAGTTACAACAGAAAGAATGTACAGGCTGTGATGATCTACACGTGTCAATGAATTACAGGAAAGGTATCAGTGGAATATTCCTAGAAATACATAATCTGCATATATACAAATTAGTCCTATTCTCTAACAGGTAGAGAGTGAGAGTGAGGCTCAGTCCGAGTCTGTACAAGAACGTAAACACAGAAAGAAATCGGAGAACGAGTAGTAATAAAAAAATAAATCGTAGAAAGAGAAAGTATAGCGATTCGGATGGGATTGTAGACAGTGACACTGTGAGTGAGTACTCTGACGCTAGTAATTCCTCAGATGATCGAATGAGTTCAAGGAAGAAGCGTAAGCGATCTTCAGGGTTTGGATGTTAAAGCTGATAAGATCATAAGACAGATGAGGCGAAGAAGGCGGAAATTAATGCTGAGGCGCTCAAGTTCAAAGAATTGATTGATTCGCTGAGGAACCCCACAATAGATTATAAAACTCAGTGTTGATCGCATCAAGAAAATCCTTTTCCCTAACAGATGCTTGCCAGCTGAACAAGCTTGAATTGAATTTGCCCTTATTGATTGTAAATTTGTGGCTGAAACTACCCTGCCATTATTGTAACCAGGAATAAAGTTGTATCAGTTTGCTAAAACTTAGGCCAAAGTACCTCTGACATAAAATTGCGATCTCTTGTTATGGATCAAGGCCCATCAGCTGAAGATCCATTGGGCCAAGCTGGGAGAGATGACGCATCACATGTGGAAGGAGGTCCAAGAGCTCGTGAGAAGCGTGAGAGCAAGAGGCCGTTGTGGATGAATGACTTTGTCATGACCAAGGAAACACGTAGGCAGCAGAGGAGGGGACCACGTGAAGAGTAAACTGCATTAGTTTGTTAGCCGTTTTGCCTATGGGCAATATATCTAGAATAATCTCAATAGAAGGGGGCATGTTGAATGTAGAGATCTTTTGATCTGGGAGTAGCCCTCACTCGAAGAAGGGAATTTCGTGTATCGGTTCTTATATTACATTTCATCTCATCTTACAATTTATTATTTGATTCATCTATAACATATACAGAAAATTCATACTATAACATCTCTTCTCTTCTATCTCGTTAAAGAGGGGCTAGCTGAATACTANGAATTTGCCCTTATTGATTGTAAATTTGTGGCTGAAACTACCCTGCCATTATTGTAACCAGGAATAAAGTTGTATCAGTTTGCTAAAACTTAGGCCAAAGTACCTCTGACATAAAATTGCGATCTCTTCTCTTCTATCTCGTTAAAGAGGGGCTAGCTGAATACTATTGCTTCGGTATCTCTCTGAAGCTCTTTTTTTTTTTAATCCCTTATTCACTACTGTTGAAGCGGTTCTTGTGATTAGATGTCTATCTATTGGTGTAGGATATGACTTGCAATCTTTTGTTGAACCAATTAATGATACTGGAACATCTCTAATGGAAGGAGGAATCTCCTGTTGAAGTAAATTCAGTGACATTTAAGAAAGGAAAGATCCTATTTTTCAAATTTCTTTTCTTCTGTTAATTATATATGTAATCAGCTACTCATAGCAGCTACTTACATCACCAATCTTCAGACCAAGAATGACAGACGAAACGAACTTCGGATGTGTAAGCATTAATCTATGGCGGTAAAAGTATCATCTTTCGTACTAATTGCTCTAGAAGAAGTACGGCTTAAAGCAGAAAAACTACTTTATTTAAGATGTCTTTGGATTTGCTGCTGCATAACTTGCTAGAAACAAAAAGTACGTAAATTTTATTCTTCCAAGTAGAAGAAGAATCCAAGTTCAAATTCGCTACTGCTGAAACGATTATTCTTATGAAGGGGTCTGTTTTAAGCAGGAGATTATCCAATAATCTTTTTTCCTTTTGGCCAAACTTATCTCCTATCGTTTTCTTAGTTGTGTTGAACCACTTACAGATATTGTGATACAACAGCATCTTTTTATGTAAAACGAAGAGATGTCTTGTGTATCAAGGGCCCAAGTGTTTGCTGATCGCACAGCATATCTAGATTTGTTGAGATATAAGAAGGAAAGGTCCTATGAGTTCAAATTATTTATTGAGTGTTGATGTGTTGTTTTCATTCTAATTAATACATGATGCAGCTGTTCAACAGCTTGATGTGACGAGAAAGAGCATCATCATGATCTATAATTTGCGACCAAAAGGTATGAAGGACATGCTTCATGAAGTTTCCCTGCCGAAAAATAAATGCCACAATCCTTCATCTACATGAAATATTGATCTTCATATGAGCTGGAGCTTTCACCACATGGGGAAGGCTATGCTGGCCAGAATTGCTGATAAGGAGTGATCGATGACCACAGTTTCAATCTTAATTCTCATATCCACCCAACAAAATCCATTCAATCCATTATTGCTGTTCAACAGGGCTATTGAAAAGGTAATTACATTCTTTTATTTTAAAAAGGGAGGGGAAACGCGAAACTAAATGCTGTAAAGCTAATTCGTTGTGTATGCTTAGACGTTTAAAGTTTAACCTTTTTTATCCCTAGCCCACAAATTACATTCATGCTAGCACTAAGTTGAGATAAATTAACCTGGGATTTCAAGCAATCTTGTGTGTTGACAGGCTGCTTTTTTATTTTCACTTTGGTATTTCTATCTTCATTATTTGCCTATTTGGTAATATATAAAGTACAAATTTTCATGTAATTTTGTACGTGGTCACATTGTCCTCTTGCAAGAACTGAAAGATTCCTGGCTGAAGTTTGACAGTGGATGGGTACATTCATGGACGCTAATGTAATCTTTGATTAGAATTGTTTTTGAAAAAGCCAATCTGGATTGGAGAGCCAATAATGGCCACTGAATGGCATGGATTAGGACTTTCAATGTGACCCAGTTCTGATGGGTCCTCACTCTTTATTACTTAAATTGAAGCCAGACTTGGAATCTGATTTAGTTTTTTTTTTTTTTTTGTGTTTCAACCTTCATTCCCATTTTTCCTTTGTGACAATTCCTAATAGTCACTCATCACTGCTGTCTCATGGCTAATCATGTAGCTTGTGTTTCACACTTCGTCTCTATGTAATCTCCGAGAAATGTGATTTATGCTCTATATTATTTGGGATGCTAATTCATTCCGCCCGTGATACACGCTCTGTTTCATTAAATTCTTGTCTCTGAACATATCCATATTACCAGACTCTTTCTTTTCTGTTTCAAGTCCTTATTAATTATTTGTTTTTTCCTATTCATTTATGAATGAAAAACAGGGCAAAGAAGAGCTTTGCTTTTGCCTGTTCCATATTTGCCATCAGATTTTGTGTTGCTGTGTTTCTCCATTTTTATAAAATTCAGAAACTGTCCATATTTACTTACCCTATTAATACTAATATCTTCTAAAACAATACTCCAACTAGAGTACCTATAATAACCAAGAAACTATGATAGTGAATTCGTGGCCCCACTGCTTTACAAGCAAGAAAATTTATAGCTCAATAAAAAAAATAAAAAAAGAAGCTTGATTTGAGGGGTTAGAATTGTAAAGGAGCTGAATCAGCTGATGACTCGATTATGGACATTGATGCGTAACTTATCATCCATTTATTATAGTGGAGAAGAATTGTCAAAATGGTAGTTAAGAGTATAAAAAGATAGAATATCCATATAAAGAAAGATATATTGAGATTTAAGAGAGATGCTTGATGTTTCTTTTATCAGAGGCTCTCAAGGACAGTTTGGTCATTATAAGTTTATCAAAACCTGTCAATGAGTTACTTCAACATTATATTCCTGACTTGGAAAAAGATTAATTATGTCAAGGATTTAATTATTGAACATGATGATCAAATGGCCAGCGATATGCCTTGCTAAACTCTTGATATATCCAATTTTCCTCTTACTTTTTCCCCCCAAAGATAAATTGGACGCCAAAATAGACCAAAAATGGGAAATGGGGCAAAAAGGCTAGTAGCAATGGATGGAATAAGATAATCATTAAGGGAGATAATTTCTTACTGAAGCAACCATGATTGTTTAAATTATGGGATTAAAACAAATTCCCATGGTATTAAAAGAATTATCTGATTCAACTTCTTCCTAACCCTGACTAATCAATGCTAACCCATCTTCGGTTATCTTTAAGTTGACCAAGATAAGTTAGAGAAAGGACATATGTATAATTAAGAAACTCTGTCTCTGGAGAATGTTTAATTAGTACTCAAATATTTGATTAAAAATTAGCCCACTTTATTTAACTCCACTACTTTCTCTTATTGTCATTCCACTGACAAGTTAACTGGGTTCCCTTTAAGAAAATATTGATTTTGAAATAGAAATATAGTGATTAAGTTCTTGATGAACAAAGTCGATTCATGTATTGTTTTCTAATTTATTAGTTGAAGGGTATCATTTAACTTCTACAAACATTTATATGCCATCATATGAATATATTTTATTTATAAAAACACATGAATAACTCTTTATTATTGGAACATATTTTTAAATTTATATATAATCATTAAAAAAATATTTCTTGAAGGAAGATTATTGAAGCAATGTACAGCACACTGATAGCAGTACCCAGTGCGAGTTGGAAAAGTGGGACTCAGCTATCTCAAACTCTTTTCACACAACTAATGTGTTTTAAGAACGATCTTTGAGGTATTATTAAAAAAAAACTGTTATGATCTATGCTGTGGACCTGAGTTATTTCTCAAAAAGGTAAATTTCGATTCTTTCTTATCTGACATTGTTGTCGTCTTCAGTCTATAAAAACTGTTTATCATGTATAGAAATAGAATTGTACATTACATAATGTTTCGAACTTTTCTCAAAATGCTTATGGGTGTGTGTTCTAACTTCTAAGAGACGTGATCTTAAGGACTCAAGATGTGAACCATATATTGGGTTAATTAAGATGAATCAGACATGATAGATTAGAAAAGAAATTGTTGTCGTTTTGAATTACTTGGCAGCTGTGGAGTCATCTCTCAAAAAAGGTGAGATTCGATACTTTCTTACTAGGCAATTTTGTCTTTTCTCAAGGTATAAAAAGAGAAAATACATTATTCACTCCCTAAATTTATGTGGAACATGATCTGATTTATAAAATATTTCAATTATTAATAGTGTATCCTTTAAATTTGAATTAATTTATATTTCTTAATCCTTAAATTTATGTTAATTTTATACTTTTTAGTTATTGAATTTATTCTTTCTTTAACCCTTAAATTTGACTAACATATTTGATAAGAAATGGTTGGTCGACCCCCTACTTTTGGGTCGGGTCTGACCATTTATCTTTGGTTCAAGCCTAAAGAAGTCCTTAAATGTCTTATATAAATCATCTTTCAAGTATACTCTAACCCCAATTTCTCTTTTTTTTTTTTTT